>JAZBGY010000357.1:0-69580 GCA_037414755.1 Lydus trimaculatus | reverse complement strand
TTTATCATGTGTAATTTTTCTCCTCTTATTGTGGTGTTTTCACCTTGACGTGGTGGAGAGGCATCACTGCTTTCAATTATTCAGTGATACAAAACCAAGAAGAACATCGTTTTTATTGAATAATGTCTAAACTAAATTTCGTTATAATCAGTTTCGTTATATTTACTTTTTTTGTAACGTATAATGTTTAAATATATTTTATATTTATCTATACTTTTGTTTCAATTCAAATATCCATGATGAATATAAGTGCATACACATATGCACACACACAAACACATATATGCATGCGCGCATGCGTATTGAGCTAATTCTAGCTAATGTTTATTTAAACTTCCCGCACTGGCATCCCAGAAACATGGCGGCTTTGTTGCCAACATTTAACAGGGAGTTTTCATTTCTTAAGTCTAAGTGTTCTGTGATTGGTATATCCATACGGTATATCCAACTTCATATCTGAACCAGTGGCGTATCAAATTATTTTAGAAAGAAAGTAATTGTTTGTAATCAACTTTTAATTTGTGAATTATAAAGGAAAATAAGATAATTTATTTAGCTTTATTTTTGACTTATTTCGTTTTAAATTGTTATATGCAGTGTTTAACCTAGGGTGAGATGGACGGAGTCGAAACTGCGCGTTAATTTCTCTATTGTTAATCTTTGGTGTTGGACTATAATAGTCCCGTACTTAAATTTTATAAAATTTAAGAAAACTTTTGCATTCTAAGAATATTTTGAAAGAAATTGACTGCGAATGTGTGACGTCAGTTGACAATGTTGCTATGGCATTTTGTTAAGTGAGGTTATATCATAGACAACTATTATACGGATGTCTTGATTTGTTTGCAACGCAATACCATGGCAACACTGTCAACTGACGTCACACTTTCGCAGTCTATTATAAACAAACGGCCCTGTCGATTACGTGTGTGAAAATCAACGGATGTTTCTAAACTAACAAGTCCTAATATTGCCATTCTAAGGGGGTCTTTATAGAAAAATTTTTATTACTTTAACAGTCACTATGTGAAAGGTATATAGATAAAGGCAACCCTAGAATAATGACTTTTTCCAATTTTTTCGTCAGTTATCAGTGGATTAGATCTAAAAGAGACCCCGTAGGTGAGGAAAAACTTGAAATTTTTAATAAGAAATAATTTATGTTACAGTAAAGATTACAATAAGTGAATGTGGCAACGTAGCAAATGTCAACTTGCAACGTTATATTAAAAATACTCTAGATGGAAGTAAAAAGGTTAGTGGTGAAATTATGCTAATGTATTTTGTAGTATAAAAACAAAGAAAATCGTTATAAAATTCGAAAAATCAACTAACTAGAAATGATGAGCACATGCGCCATCTATGGAACATTATTAGAAATATCAACACCATTGGCAACATTGCATAATAATAACGTCGACATTTGCGACGTTGCCAACTTCACTTATTGTAATTTTTTATTTGTTAAATAAATTATTATTAATATTATTAAGCTTAAGGAGGTCTCTTCTAGACTTACAATTGATCTACCGGTACCTGTCAAAAAAAAATTGGAAAAAAGTAATTATTCTAGACTCAACTTTTTTCAAGGAGTGTCAACCCGCTTCGCTCTCTATAGGACTGATTGGGCCTAATTGATCTTATGGGTATCAATTATGTAGTTGATGACGTCACTGGCGACTGTACTATCAACACACTATACGGTAGAGGTAATTTTTTCAGCACGCTAGATTCAAAATCAAGATACTTGTGGACTAACTGCAATCTAACAGCCTAGTACATATAAAGATGTTAATGATATTATTGGTCGTCTGTATGAATAACCACTGACGTCACAAACCTAAAGTATTGGTCAATCAGTCCTATAGAGAACGTAGCGGGTTGGCAGTTCTTGGTCTTTATCTGAAGATCGTTGTGGGGAGTTGTACGCCGCTGGTATACTAGGGGAAGTCCTTGATTTGCTGATTCATTAATTGATTGATTTCAGTTACGATTTTATTACGAAATGGCACGCCCAATTATTTATCGTAATGTCGACTCGGTTTTAGAGTTTCTCAATGCTAATAAAGTAAGTTTTTTATTAGAATAAAAATAAAAATCCAGTTATCAAGCTACCAACTACTAAATTAATTGTAAATATAGGATGCAAGTCCGGATGGTGTTTCCCAATTGTTGAAAACCTACAATAATGCATTAAATATTTATAAAACACAAACAAATATTGAACGTAATCATCCATTAATTATATTAGAAGGTTTAGATGGTTGTGGTAAATCAACAACTGGTAAAAAATTAGCAAAACATTTAAATGCAGAATTTTGGTCAACACCACCATTATCAATTAAACCAATACGTGATTTATTTGATAATAATTTATTATTAAGAAAAGCCTATTATGCATTAGGTAATTATATTGCAGCATTAGAAATTGCAATTATTTTACAAAAAACACCAATTATAATGGATCGTTATTGGCATTCAACTTGTGCATTTGAATTGGCACAAACAATACATGATTATCCAAATGATATAAAATCACCACCACCAAAAGGTGATCAATTCTATGAATGGCCTATAGATTTATTAAAACCTGATCGTGTTATATTTCTTGATGTAACTGAATCGATAAGATTAATGAGATTATCGAGACGTACAATAAGTACACCACAAGAGGAATTAATAAAGAATTCAGAAGTTTTCAGAAATAAGTAATCACCATCTTCTATAATTAATCATCTATTGCTATTTATTTTTTGTTGTAGTATCATTACAGCTTACAAAAATATGGTCAATCCTGGTGTTGTTTTTATAAACGCTGATGAACCATTTAAACCAACTTTAGAGGCGATCAACAACAACATTAAAGACTTATTTGTTAAGAATTAAATTTGTAATCTACTTTATTAAAAAAATAAAACTGTTCTTTTGAATTTACCGCGTATCAAGTGACCTTATAAATCCCTAAATAAAAATGTTGGCAATAATGACAGTTGGTGATTCCAAACAGTGGCGTCTTTCAGAGGGTAAACAATAGAGAACGCACAATTAAACTATAATTTGGAATATTAATGAATATATAAAAGCAGTATTACTTACAATATGTAACCTGTAATTATATTCAATCAAAAACGAGCGTTATTATGTTGATTCTTTTAGTATATATTGTCATTAGGCGAACGCCACTGTTTTACCGACGATTTTACAATTAGATAAATTTGGGGATTTTCGTTTCTTGTGGATGGTAGTATTTTACGTATACGAATTCAAAAAAATTAACTGTCATTGCATGTGAGTCCGTTTGTTGTTTTGTATATTCCTGGAATTTTCTGTATAAAAACTGTGAATTTTGCATCAAATAATCAACGTTTATCATATTTCCGTCCTTAAGGTAGTTTTCTTATATAATAATCAAGCTTATTTCCATTAAATTTGAATGTATTTTATAGGTTATAATGGAGAAGAATAAAAAGACTGATAAGAAACGTGCAGAGATATTTTTATCAACACCAAAACCAACATCTACATCAACCGTAACAAAAAAGAAATCACCTGATCTACGTTTAGATAGTTCATTTGGTATAATTTCGATAAATAGTGATGATTTGAATTTTTTACCAGAACGTTCAAGTTATTTGAAAAAAGATGAGAAAAATGTATCGAAAAAACTACGTCATTCATTAGAAACAGGATTACCATCGAAATATTTGAAACCAACAACAAATTCTACAACAATCGGTCATAATACATCGAATATAGAGAAAAGTGGTAGTACGATCAATGAGAGTGATTTGAGATTTTCAAAGAATTCGATAACACAAACATCAACACCGAGATGTTCGAATTTGGCAACATCAACAATAACAACTGAGGATTTGGTTATAGAGAAGCCCAGGAGTAATTTAAGTGAAGCTCTAGATAAATTATCAACAGCTCTATTAGCAACAACAAGTAATCGTTTAAGTTTAGATCAATTTGCTGAACAATTCCAGAAAACAATGTCTTTTGATAGTAGTTTCAAGCCGAGTGAAGAGATGTTATCACAATTACAACAAGATGAATATGAATGGAATAATGAGAATTCATTACCGATTTATGATCGAAAAACCGATTTCACTACAACAGATACATTAGGGAATAGTAAAGTTTCGATGGGGGCATTCTTTTATCAAAAATCCGATGATTTAGGGAATATTCTAGCAAAAAGTCCAATAAAACAACACAAACCTGTACCGTTAGTTGATCTAACAACAACAATAAAAAACAATGAAAGTTGGAGTGTATCGAAAATACAACAAATTTTAAATGAAACACAAACAACACCAACTAAAGCTGTAAAAATTTTAAATAAACCAAAAACTTGCAATTGTCTTAAATTAGCGGAGAAAGAGAATATCGTTTGTAATAATTTAAATGAAATGATTGAAAATCAAAAAACTGTCCGTATAAAATCACCGATAAATTTAGAAATTTCACCACGTAGTTCTAGTAGTTTAAGTCAATTACCTAATGGTAGATTACCTATTGAAACTACCAATAAAGTCTTAATTTGGGATTGTGTTAAAATCGGTAAAGATGTATCACAACAATTCTCTATACGTAATAAATCTAATGCGAAATTACGTTTACAATGTTCACTATCAGGGCCTGTATTTAAAATAAAAGAAACCTCAGATTTTGAATATCGCTCAATTATTCGTATTGTCTTACATTCATATGAAACACGTACAATATCTGTACGTTTCTCACCAATGTCTATAGGTGCATGTACCGATGAAATCAATTTCCAAACAATCGATCTACCACACGAACAATTACACAAACAATCAGTGATATTGTACGGTTATGGTGGTAATGGTAGTGTTTCAATTTATAATACATTTAAAGATGCATCTGGTAAATTATTGTTATCATTAGGTGCAATTGATAATCGTCAACAATTCCAACAGAATTTCCTATTAAAAAATCTTGGTAATTTAGCAACATTTGCATTATGTAATTTTCAATTGAAAACAATGTATAAATTTGCAAATATTGATATAAAACCGAAAAAATTGGTGTTGTTACCACAACAAGAATGTGTGATTGAGATTATTTTCAAATTAACCAAATCCGATTTGCAATACATCAAAAATTGTCAACAATTCGTCACCGAATTAGGTGTGATAACATTGATTACAGGTACTGAAGTGAATCGTGGCCGTATTCGTCGATTATGTCGTAAATTATTAGAGAATAAGCAAAATTTAGATCAATTATGTCAACAATTATATGAGGAATTTCCAAATGAATCGATACCAAACGATTTGAAATCAATCAAAGAACCTGTTATCTATTTAGATAAATTGTTAACAAATTTAAATAAACAAGAAATAACAATTATCTTAGAGAATGATTGTGATACAACAATGGTGAATGATTTGAATGATCATACAATCACTTTTCATTCATTATATGGTGATATAGATGATACATTATTTGTTGATAATGATAGGAAATTATGGAAAATTGAGCCGAATGTTATCATATTAACAAAACAGAAAATCTCCGATATTATTGTGATAACATCAATTGGTAATAAATTAATTAATTATGAGATTTTATCGAAATTTAATGAATTTGATATTGAACCAAAACGTGGCCAAATTCCACCAAATAAAAATCAATTTGTTACAATTAAATTGAGGAAAATGTTGAAACAGAATCAAGATTTTAATGTTTCAATTCGTATCGATAATGAGACGTTTTCAATTATTATTAAAGTATTATTGTAATTTGATTTATACCGAGATTTTTGTACTTAAATTGCATTATTTTCTAAATATATTTCGTTTATTTTTTCTTTAAATATGTGTTTGATGTTTTCTTAAATTTCCACAATAGATATCCGATCAAAATCAAGCCTTCCTTGTCCAGTTTATCAGATTTAGAGCAATACGCTTATTATGCGGATGCTCACTTTCGAACCTGTGCGGTTGGATAACCAGGGCCGGCGGTACCGTATGGGCAAATCGGGCATTTGCCCAGGGCGGCAAAATTTCTGACAAAGATTTATGCAGAGATTAGTACGCTTTACACTGACGCTCTTAACCGTGTGATTTAGGACGTTCACGTTCAATCGCGCGCACATGAGTGTCTGTGTGAAGGCAATGCAACATTTCGGCGTGCGGGATTACGTTTGCTTTGGCGTGTTCATTTCCACGCGTTCCTCAGGCGCAGGGTTAAGAGCGTCCGTGTATAGCCGGCTATTTTGGAATATAATCTTATTTCATAAACTTTGTTTGTTTTTAAATCTATTTAGGTAATGTGTGGGTGTTACAAAGGTTTACAGGTCTAAGACTTAGTCTAAACATTCATTTATTAGCACCGGCCCTGTTGATAATATTAACAGCGCCGGTGCTAGCCCTTTATCAGGATGGAGCGAAATTTTCGTTCGGCGACCTTCAATCGACACCTTCTGGATCAATTATATTCAGTTTTTATTAAATAATGAATAAATTGAGAATGTTTTTCACGATTCGTTTTTTTCGCTCCTTCCCACCTAGCTCCTAGAGCGACCGCTCTATTCGCTCTACTCCAGAACCGGCTCTGAATATTAAGCAAATGGTAAAAAATAATTACTGAACTTAAAATTCTCTACTTTCTTTAAAGAGACAAGTTACATCGTTTTTGCTTTAGATAATTCTATCATTATCTGAATCAGAGATTCCCAAAGTAAACGATACCGACACTGAATGACGCTGGAACAGTCTAAAGTCCAAAGATGCAGTAGTAGCCAGTGGCGGACTGGGTAAGCTGGAGAGCCCTGGCAAGTCAATATAAAAAAGCCCCCCCCCCTCCAACATATTTGCAAATATATTGTTGTAAATTCTTATATGTTTTTTTGTTTTCAATTTTTTATTAAATATTTCTTATACATGTTTTCAAAACCTTCTATAGGCCCCATAAGGCTCGGCCCACCGGGCAATTGCCCGGTGTCCCGGCGGCCCAGTCCGCCACTGGTAGTAGCCCTAAGAGCAATTTTTATTTTAACAGTACATAGTGGTGGATCTATCCCCTTATTGCCAATTTTTTCCATTTTACGAGCAGTTGTGGAAGCCCAATGCTATATGGTAATCCGCCACTGATAATATCACTGTGTTACATACTGCATCCTTCTGTTTGTTTATTTAGAAAGGTAGATGCCCAGGTGGGGAGATGTTGAGTATGTTTTTTTTTTCTGTAAAGGCGACGGTAGGCCAAATAAGTTTGGAAACCTCTGATCTAGACTATATTAAGAATCCGTCTGTTTGCGTAGTTCTTGAGAATTAAAGATTTAGGGAAAGATGCCTTATTTGTAATAGCAGGTCTTCGCAGATCGTGTCAGTCACTATTAACTTACGAAAATTTCTAAGCTAGACCAGTGAAAAACGCGTCATTTTCACTGAATACCTAGAGATTTACATAAAATTGACAAAAACCGAATCAATTTTTCTAAATTCGCCAACAATCTCAACAAAACCCAAATAGAAATCAGCAGTAAATACACTACTTTTATGTAATCTTTGGAGATGTGACATAAAATCTACAATAGCCGTACAAATTCCTGTTGTTTTGGGAGAACTTCTAATAAAACTCGTGCAAAGGTGAGAAAAATACATTACTTTTAGTAAAACTCTAGAAAATTTAGCAAAGAAAATCACTATTAAAATCCGAGCGAAAAATCCCATATTTGTACTAAAGCAAGCCTGTCACAGTCCGATCGGTAGGATGAAGTTGTAGGACTACAACCAGTTACGTTCCTACAAGTGTTCCCACTAGTGTTTTACAAAAACTTCTCTTCGTGCTTTCTCGCAGTGTTAACCGCATCCCAGTATTAATTGAAAAAGTCCTCATTGTGCGTTAGGAAACGGAAAATTGCCATGCTTGAGAATTATTCTCAGCTGGTCTGTCTGGCCTGCTTTTCTAGCATTTCTGTTTGCATAATCAGTGCTTAAATTCCACAGACACCTGCTCTCCCTATACATTTCTATGAATTCTGACAAATCTGTATAAACAACGAAGACTTCTCGACTTAACAGGTGAGCTTGTACTGAATGTAGAACTTGTAGGAGGCGATTTTCCGATTGACGATCCAGCGCGGCAGAATATAGGATGGAGGTGGCCACTATAGACTGATCTGGTAGACTTATAGCATTCTATTAGTCTTACACTGAATAGTAGGCCCACGACGAAAGATCGTAGCCTGTGTAGTCCTATAGATCGGACTCTGAATGACTTGCTCCCAATTTCTTCTAGTTTAGCAGTTTTCAGCAAAATCCATTAGGAATTAGCAAAAAACTTGCGGATTCTATTAAATTCCTATAAGGTTTATAAAATCTGTGCAAATTCAAGCAAAATTAACAAAACTGAACCAATCTAGTTTCAATTGTACCGAATTCACAGAGACTCTTGTATCAAAATGTCAAAAATCGTGTTGGTTTCGTCTAGTTTACTCAGAACCTTCAGTAAAATTTAGCTAAGATTGCCAAAAAATTGGTTATTTCGTCTGTCTGTATAAGAAAGTCGTAATCATTTCAGGCATCAACAACAGTTCGTAAATGATCACTACTTGATACTAACATTATGCATAACAATGAGTGACGCACAAGAGAATAACGTGACGATTTCCAAAAAACAAAACAGCTTATCCGTGATTATCTATAAAGAAACTCATAAAAATAACAAATACGAGGCCTTAGTTATAGCTGGGATAAGACGCGTTTCAATTATTGAGCAAGCTAGATATAACTACAATAAGAACCAGTTGATTCTGGTACATCTTCCTTTGAAGCTTTAAACAATATGACCACATATGTAAAACTTGCACAACTAGCTTGTAAATAAACGTGTTACTTGTACAAGTCTCATTTGATAAGAAAACATTAAATTACATCATCATATAATGTTAAAATTTTCAGACGCAAATGCCTTATGAAATACAACTATAAGCCTACGTCAGTTTTATCAATAAATAAACTTATATTATATAGATTTAGAATTCCCCCAAAACTTCTGATAAAACTATTTGTTTATCATAAATATAGTTAAAGACAATAATATTTTTGTTATTGTTGCCTTTTGAATATTATTTTATTGTGTGTTATAGTTAAAATTATTGTGTAAAAAATTTACAAAATGTCTATATTATCAAAAATTCCTCAATTGATAACAACAGTTTAACGTAATAATAATAATAGTAATTTAACGAAAATCTTTCATCAGACATATGAATAGTGTTGCACAGGTCAGCTCGACTATTTAAATCGTTGAACAGAACGAAAAATCATCATTTGTAGTTTTACAACAACTTGAACAGTGTTTAATATTTATAATAATTCTTATCAGTGTTTAGCGCGTGTTTAATAATAAATAAATTAATAAATAAATCAAATCAAATCTGCTAAAATGACACAAGTTACTACAGCAATAACTGGACAAGAAGTCTTCACCACCTGCACCAACCCCACAGAACGTATTATAACATTAGATGAAGTTTCCTGGCATGATACAGATAGGGACTGTTGGATAATCATCTATGATCGTGTTTATGATATCACCGATTTCTTGGATGAGGTAAACACAAAAAATTATTGGTGAAATTGTATTTATTACAATAAATTGTTTGTTTTATTACAGCATCCTGGTGGTGGTGATGTCCTTTTAGAACATGCTGGTCGTGATGCTAGTGTAGCATTCCGTGGTACAGGACATAGTAAACAAGCTATAAGAGCATTAGAACGTTTCTTAATTGGTGAATTACCATTAAATGAACGTATCTTTCGTAAACCTGGTGGATATCGTTTAAGCGATATACCCGAATAGTTTTATTTATTTTATTTTTTAATGATAAGAAAAATTGCAAAAATTATATTGCTTATTTATATGAATTTATAACAGCAAATATCAGTCGATTTTTGTTGATTAATTATTGATAATATTTTCGGATTGTGTAATTGTACGTGTTATTTTCTCTATTGCAGTATTTTCGTTAATTTATTTATTCATTCATTTTTTTTTAATTTGTTTAATTTATTATTAGTTTATTGTATAGGAATCAGTATTTTATTTATTATATTATTATAAAAAATAAATAATTTATAAATCTGGATAATTATTTTAATTTGCGCTTCCTTTAAAAAAAAAATAGTGAACAACATCTCAAATAATTTGATAAAAAATTATGATAACGATGATAGCATGACGAAAAGTCATGATTTTTAAAAAATTAGGCTACGTGTTGCGATTATTAAATTATTATCTTTATCTTAAAAAAAAAATTATCATAATTAGAGGAAATATATAAAAATGAAGCCTTAACAGGAAGTTACATTGAAAAAAATCTCATATTTCCAATAAAAATAGGGCTTCTCCCATTAGAAGTATTAGGTCAGATTACATACAGTGGTCGCCGCTTAATACGGCCATTCCAGAAACACAACACACTGAATCGATTGATAATAAGCTAAATGATGAATGTAGATGATAGGAGGTTTGGGGGCGAAAAATATCAATCAACTGAGAACTAAACTCAAAATTAGAAGACTTGTTGCTGATAACGTCGAAAATTGTGATCATATTAGGACCGCACCAAGTTGTTTGGCCGTCTGTGTGCGAAACTAAATCTGGCACATTGTACTCCATTGAAACCTGTACTGTCTTTGTTTTTGATGTTCAATCACTCTTTATGATCGCCACGTGCTGCCCTGCTGACTTGCCAATCTCTGTCGTTCGGTTGGTCGCCTCCTTTAATTAAAAAGCACTTTCTTCAACTGATAAAGACTTTTTCTGTGTCCAAAAATTTATCCACCCCTGTATGATTCACCACTTGTACAATAAGAAGGATCGCTACGGCCTACCACCTTGGATGTGCTAGCGACGTCGCTGGTGGTGATCATATTAATCGACGATTACTGTATTTTTTTGTTTTTTTTTTCTCCAAATAAAAGGAAGAGAATTGTGATAACGAACTAGCAACTATTATCATCTTGTTGCCAAAGTATTATTATTTGCAATAATTATGTGCACTTTTTTTCTGATAATCATTTTGTTGTTTTGGATATTGACGTCGATGATGAAGTCAATCAAAAACAAAAATTACAAACCTTCTGTTATGGCATTGCAAAAATGAAAGGAAGAATACGATATCGATTAGATTTCGAAATTAAATCCCCGTACAAACTATCAAATTCTAATTATTTCATAATAAAATAATAATAATAATAATTATTATTATTATTATTATTGATTAGAAAGATGACGAAATAAGAACAATAGACAGCAACAATAGGAAACTACCAGTAATGTACCAGGCATGTAACTAGACAAAAAGAAAATTGATGGCCACTCAAGGGCCAAGATTTTTCTCTTTTGGATTGGTCATAATAAAAATTAGTACACTTATCTTTTATTATTATTAATTTATCGCTTCA
Organism: Lydus trimaculatus; assembly: GCA_037414755.1. NCBI lineage: Eukaryota > Metazoa > Arthropoda > Insecta > Coleoptera > Meloidae > Lydus > Lydus trimaculatus. The sequence goes on along the minus strand of JAZBGY010000357.1, from coordinate 58,133 downwards.
AGAACTCTTTGTTTTTCGTTTCTTATCACTTCTATGAAGATTTAATTTTTTGAAATTTTCCTTTGTTTTGCTCAGCTTTAGCTTTATTTTTTGCTATTTCGATTGCTGTATCGTTGAGTGGACACACAGTGGTGGGCCACAAGATTTTCACCCTTAATTACATACGTGCGTGCCTTGTATAGATTTTATCTTTCATCATACAAGGGCTGATGTTGACAGGTTATTACATGATAAGGAGAAACTTCTTGAACTAAACAACTTTTATGATATTCAAATCGCAAAGTGATTTGATTACATTATTGAACAAGGCAAGGACAAATTTATGAAAATGGTCAAGTTACATGAGTCTCGCTCTCTCTCCCTAGAGCTAGAGAAGTAAACCAAATACAGATAACCTGGATGATGTCAGTGCTTTTAGCACGCAAACAAATTTTTAAAATAAAAAGTGAAATCTAAGAGACAAGATCGAAAAGCAGAAGAACTAAATGAGAGTAAACCTGTACACGGTTAGATTCCTACGTGACACCTCGATCGACCATTTACAGATAACGAAATTAATCTTGCATTGGTTTAGCTCTGACTTAAAAGCGAAAATTGAAAGCTTAAATATTACTGCTCAAGAACAAACACTCACTACCAAAACTGCGATTGTGTGGAATTATAGTGTCCAAACAGGACCACACCTGATATCATCACGGTCAAAGAAGCGCGCAGAAAAGATTTTTAGGTATAAACAATTTTTGAAATTGAGGTCCAAAGGACGTGGAAGACTGAAGCAAATATGGTACCAATAGTAAAAGGTGCATTGGAATGCCTATAAGAACATCTAGATCAGCTTCTAGGAAAACCAAATATTTTCCAACTACAATAAAGGAGAGATTATTGGGGTTCTCGCAGGGCCGGCCCTGTAACAAAGTGGGCACTCTAGGCGTTGGGAGGGAGGCGCGCCAAAATCAAATCATGAGAAACAACATTCACAATTTATTGATTCAAAACATCCTGATAAAGGACTAGGGCCACCGTTGTGTCCTCACTCAGAGGAAATCCCCAGGACATCGGTTAAATCCCGGATATAAACCGATAAAATGTGGAATTGCAGAATAAATAATAATAATAATAATAATAATGTTTTATTTGGAAAAATTTGGCACATTTTTCTCTTATCATTAGAATTGTTTTTAACATCCCCATCTACGTCAACGCCATTTATATTTATTGCGTTTCATAATCAAAGTATAAATGATCCAAATCAATAATAAACTAATTCCAATTAAATATAAACTAATTACTGTATTCTCATTTGGCATTTCGCATTTATGGAAAGCGTAATTATTTGGCGTAAAAACACCCTAAAATCGATTTAATTATCAATATTTTTAGAAAATTATATTAGATTGTAAAATGAGAGGCAATTACAAGTCCATAGTTAGGATTCCGCTTGTTCCTCCAACTAAAACTAGGTATGGTAATTTCAATACCATCACCATTTGGTAATTGTCTTGTACAACCATGATGTGTATGTCCACTTAATGCTAAACGTGGTTTAATTTGTGTTAATAATTGATTTGTTGCTTCTTGACTTAAACATTCCCAACGTTCACGGAAACGTTGTTGTTTAATTGGTAATGGTGCTGAATCGAAATCATTACATTCCATATCTGATTGACGATATAATGGATAATGTTGCATTAGTATTGGTTTACTATAAATGTCTAATTTATATTTTGGATTGCATGTATTGCTGCTACCACGTGAACATTTTAGAATTTCTAAAAAATAAACGCACAAATTCGATTATATTATTCTAAATACGATAAAAACGTAGATATACTTTCGATTTTTGTTAATTGTTGTTCGGCTGGTTTACACAAAAAACAACCATCACCTTCTAATGCCATACTGTTGACTAGTACGAAATGATTGCCTCTAACTGTGATTAATTGGACTGGTGGTGATTTAAAGGCGGTAACAAATCGTTGATTTAAATACGGACTTATCCTGTTACATTCTAACAATTAATAGAAAACAACAATAATTAATCAAAAAAATCTACCCATAATGGAAGCCGATATCATGATTGCCTACAGCAACATATAATTGTGTTTGTTCAGGTACCGAAAATAAACTATAAAATCTTTTAACATAATAATCAAATTCTGTACTACTACAATATAAACCTTCATCAGTTAAATCACCTAATACAAACACTAATTCGGGTTGATGTAAATTAATTGCCGATTGAAATGTACGATACATTTGCCATTCACGACGTAATTTATCAAACCAATGACCATTTCGTGAACCTAATAGATGTGTATCAGCTAATACCATAATTTTTACAGGTTCTTCATTCGTTTTTGTAGTAATTGTTGGATCTTCATTTTTTGGATCTAATACTGGCCAATCACACTAAAAAATGCATTTTTTTTTAATTATAATTTTTTGCATTTTATAACAGAAATTCGAGATATTTACGTCTTTTAGGACAATGTAATAAATCAAAAATTCATTGTAGAATAATAGGAAAATAATACCGATTAGAATTTTTGTGTAGAAATTGAAAAAAGAGCGCATCTTTAATTTTTTTGACAATCAGCTGATGATTTGAGGTTATGTTAATACGCTGTAACCATTACATACTATAGTATGCAACAATTTGCACTGTTGTCAATTTTCTATTGTTATTAGCCAGACGTAGCACAGGTCCGTCTTAATAAATTTGCAGCGACTTAAACCTTCACCTTTAAAACCCCCATTTGAACCCTAAACCTTTTAATTTTTGTAACCCTAACCTTAACCCTAATTCAAATTTCATATATGCAGATATTTTTCTGTTATACCATAACTTTTAAAAGAAATAAAGGTTTTAGGGGTTTGTGAAGGTTTTTAAGGTTCAAGAAATTATTTTTCTTTTGATAATTAGCACCGGAAGCCAGAGGGGCTCAAATTACAATGAAACAATATATATTTCATGATAAATTTCATATTTGGCGGTTGATAAAAAATATAAAAATATATTTTGTGCTTTGATTAGAATTTTAATTTTATTTATTTATTTATATTTTAACTAAAAACCACAATATGAGCATGGATTTTTGGTTTTCACATAGAGTTGATAATGGCTGATTTATTTAAATGGGCCCTAATTACTTTGTAGCGCCTCAAGCCCCTCTATTTTTTAATCCCGACTTAAAATCCACTTTGCTCTAAATCAACCTTATGTTCTTGTACATAAAGTTCATTCTAATAAAATAAAATTTATGTGCGTGACAAATTGAAATGAGTCGTAGCCTCAATGCATGCCAAGTTGAGAATAAGGAAGCAAAGTTGAACCGGCCCTCACTAAACCCAAATACACTTGCCAGTAAACTCTTACTAGGTAGAAATTCCCGGTTTTGATGTTTTCCAGTATGTAGATAAGGGACTAGATTCTATAAGGGGCACGTGTTTTTCCATACGTGGCCATACTTAAGTTTAAGACAGAAAATTGGGGTTGATGTTCAAAATCAGTTTTTTCCAATAATTTTTAAAATGACGTAACATTTTCTGCCTATTATTTTTGGGGATAAGGCTATAAGCATTTTTTTTTTGTTGAAAGAAACAAACTCGGAGCATGGAGGGGCTAAGTTGCATTTTGCTACGAACGTTGCTCAGTTTAACAGGACGTATATTTAACAAAAATTTCTGTACACTTATGTTTATTTTTTTAGTTGTAGAGAATAAAGTCTCCGATGGAGTTTATTTTATTTTTATCTACCCTTTATTAAGACTTTAACAAAATTTTAGGGTTAACCCAAAAAAACCCTAACCATAACCCTAACTTTTATTTTTATTCTGGAGAAATCTTTAAAGAAACCTCAACCGCAAAACAGGAATTTGGGTTTACTTGAACCCGAACTATAACCTTAATTCATAAAGGTTTAAGTCCCTGCAAATTTGAGCACCCTGGTCTAAAATCAATTCGGCAGTCTAATCACATTTTAATTCTCCCTTGGATCAATGGCACCATTGGGCTTAGCACAGTTAGCTAATATAGGTTACTAACTTACTAGGCATTAGTGGTTCACAATTCGAAGCACCACTATGCCCGTTTAATTCACTACAGCCCCGTTGGTACAATGATCTGGGAACAATAACTAGTTAGTACACTGAATTGTATAAGTATAGGTATACAGAAATGGAATGACGACCGTACTGTGTATAAAAATCGGCAAATAACGGAAAGAATAGATGAGGAATTAGATGTTTTTCTGTACGACATCGTTTCAGCTGGTGCTCTCGTCTTTGAATTCTATACATATTTGAAATGGTGGGTAAAAAGGATAACGTCGAATCCGTAAGATATATAGAAATATTATTGCGACATATTTGGATCGATGTTGCATCCTAATTTTCCTATACCTACCAACAAAGCAGGAGAAAGAATCCTAATCAGATGAATACCCACAACCTATCCTGAATTACCTACAATAGGCCCTAACAATGTGTTCTAATAGGGTCCCTACAATGAGCCCTAACATATGAGGCGGGGCGGGTGGTTCATCCTAACAAATGATTATAAATAATTTTTGTTTGCTAACTAGTCCATGTAGTTTCCCATGGACGAATTAACAAACCCTACCTTTTAACGGCGAATCCTCTTCCAATCCCGCGATGACCTACCTTTATCGGCGAATCCTCTTCCAATCCTGCGACGATTAATTATACTTACTGTAAATAAAATAATAGAAATTAAAAATTTCAGGTAAACTATTCGTAGAAATAGTTTAGAAATTACCATTAAATTGAAACTTTTGCGGTTATTCATCGTGCATTGAGCGGCAAACCATTCAAAAAACACTAACACTACACTGCTGTACTGTGCTACACAAGCCACTATTGCACTACTAAAATTATAATTAATACATTTTCATTATATTTTGATATTATCATGTCGAAGTCTAAAAATCAACTGAGAACAATAGTTTTGTAATAACAACTCGAAAACAGGGTGTTAAGTAATTTTATAGACGTTTCTTTGTTCTGTTCTTATCAATAAACAACAAGAAGGTAATTTGAACGTTTAATCTAATCTAAAAGTTGCGCCAAAAAAAAAATGTATGTAGTGTGGAGTTAAATTGGCAATTTCTATTCAATTTATAAGGATAATACCAAGGTCTCCACAGTGCTGGGGTCGCGGGGAAACACACTGTTTAAGCGGGAGACCATCAATTTCCAATGAAAGAAGAATTATTGCTGCAAAATAAAACACGAAAAATTATTGATCAATTTCATGTCTTTATTAAAATTGCGTATGAACAGTGTAAAACAATTTATTTTGAATTAATTAATCAATTAATTAATTAATTAAATAGTGATTGTGATTATCATTGGATTATTTAAATTTCTTTAACGTTTTTTTTCCGCACCTTCAATCAAATATTATTTCAATTATTAATAAAAAAATCAACAAGATTTTAACAACAAATCAATAACAAATTGAATTATTTACATAGTTTTTTTTCATTAATATCAATATTATTATTATAATTATTTTAATTATTGAATTGCAATTATTACAAAAGGAATATTATTAACAGTGTTTGTAAAACTGAAAAAAAAACATATATGGGTAATTGATAAGACAGTCTGTGTTATTTTTGTTTGTTGTTGTGGTGTAGCAAGCTATTAAAATCAATGTTTATAAAAATTCTTATTTGTTATTAAATATTTATGGAAATATTGGCACGCTACTGGATTGGTCGATAGTTATCGATAATTTTTCAGCATTAATGATTAGAAGAAAATAAAAAAAACAACTGAAAATCGAATGATAATGTACTACAGTCTTTGTTTATAGCTGTTTAGAGTAATTGTTAAATTAGAATTTTTAATTGAAAATTAAATAATTAATTCCCTGATATATAATTATCATTATTTTTTTTTTGTGTTGTTTTCATCATTTTCATTATCTTTATATCTTCATATTTTTGTTTAATCATCAACAACAATATTAACATCATTTAGATTGTATAATAAAATTGTACAAATATATTTTTTATTAACAGAAAATGCAAAAAATATATGTACGTAGCACCTAATTATATGTTCTATTTACAAATAATACAATTTTAGCATCTAATTAATTGAATAATTAATTAATAAACAATTCAAATGGAAACGGAAATTGTAACAATAACGACACAGATTCCCACCATTATATCTACGAAAAGACATCAAACTTTTCCATTTTGTTTTAATTTTCATTATTGCTTTACACACTTTTTGTGATATAATAGTTGAAAATCCACCGTTAATTTATTGTTATTATTTGTTTATTTATTTATTTATCGAGTTTCAAGCTTTTATTTATTTATTTATTTGTTTATTTTAAGCCCTACTTTTAGCACTAACTAATTACCAGCAATCTACAATTTTTATAATTAGTTTTTTTTTAGAAAACAAATAGATCACTTTTAGTTTTACTAAAAAATAAATTAATCCAATTCTCAAATAGTTATCATCTCCAAATGTTACTATAATTCAATACAGTACAAAGGAAGCTTGAACAAGAGAGTTGTGCAAGTGATCTCAATTTGCTAAACTTTTTGCATCCTATTGGAAGAAACTTCTACTATAGTGTGTCGTTACACTGTCTAAGTTGTTCAAGTATCAATAACTGGATAAAGGATGCGCATTTTAATTGAGCTAGAGGAGTATTTGGAGATGATGGCTGGTCGTGAATTAGATTGTACAACTTTATCATTGTTGCATTAATGATTATTTACAATTAGCGCATAAACTCAACAAAGTGCTCTTGCAAAATGCAGTGAAGGCAAACATTGATTCTTATAATTATTATTATTTTTTTTGTATTTTTTTTTTTGGTTTTTTATTTAATTTTTATATTTTAATCTCCAAATTACCATCATTTCTAATTAAGGTTATTTTGGCACACGTCTCTATGCTCACCGGTTTTTGGTTTATTATTATTATTATTATTATTTTTAATTGTTATTATTATTATTACTTTTGTTTATAGTTAATACTGCATTTTTACAATAATTTTGTGTATTTACATTAATGACAATGCGTTTTTTGGGTTTTGTTTGTATAGTTTTATTGATAAAGCTTAAAGTGCCTCTCCCACTAGAATTTGCTAAATTTTTGGTGTCACCGAACAATGCACAACCATTTTTGTTTTGCATTAAGCAGTTTTTTTGTGTTTCCACTAAAGCTGTACACAACAATTAACAATTAATGTGATTTTTTCTTTTTTTTTTTTTAATTATCTAAATATAAGATGGTTGCGCGTTTATCTACAAGAAAATCACAGTTTTTCCAAAATAAACCGTATCAGTGATTTATTTGGAAAATCTCGGTGATTTTCCCCAGCTACTACAGCATGGTTTTTCATGATTATATCTAATAATTTAATTTAAAACCAAGCTAATATGATGATACAATTAATTATGATATGTGTAGTAGTCTTTTTTTTGTTTGCGTTTTTTGTTAATTCAGTCGGTGACGTGGCTCGGCCCTGGTGGGTCGCTAGCGGGGAGGCTAAGCAAATGTTAAGCTTCCAAAAAGATTAAAGCTGTCGGTTTCGGTTCCATATTGCTCTTTTTCGCTTCAACAACTAAAAATTCAATATCCTCCCGATCGCGTCGTGCAAATGATTCAGCAATCAAACGGGCAACATCTTGATGTTGTAAACCTTCAACACGTGTACCATCGACTTGTAGAATCAATTGACCCACCTCTAAGCCGCCAGCGGAGTATGCAGCACCGTTCTCCTATACATAAAATTTTCGACATTATTAGTATTAATAATAATAATAATAATAAAAATAATAACTGACGTTGATGTTGATGATTCGCGGTAGGGGATGTTTGGTATTAGCACCACCTTCAATAGCAATACCTAAGATTGGTTTTGTTTTCTTCACAGTTACCCTTAAATTGCCTTCTTCATCTTGGACAACACGCGGTGTTTCTCTGTGTTGTTCCGTACCAGTACCATCACGTGCTAAACGTTGCATTGATTGATGACGTCGCATACCACCTTCACCTTCTAGAAGGGATTGTTCGTCTTTCATGTCGAAACTGCGGGATAGTTTATGGGCCAATTCCTGATAAAGATCAACATTTCGTTTTTTCAGTAATTTCAATCGAAAATTTATAACAATTTGGAACCTTGCTAAACTATATGAAATACACGTAGAATGAAAGACATTAAAAACTACTACAAAGGGACATGCAATCGCTAAAAAGAAGAAGAAGAAGAGTTTCTATATTTTTCTAAAATAATAATAATAATAATAGAAAGCTATAAATTTGGTGTACTTTTGTGGTAATTTGTGTGTCTCTATCTCTCTCTTATTCCCCTTGATGTAGCTTTTGTAAAAACATGCCCCATGCTGTGTGGACGATGAAAGTTAAATTCTTGATACTGATGTGACGGACCTTTGCAAGGAACGCCCTTTTTTGTTTTGTTTCTGTTTAAATTTTGTGAAATTCAAACAAAACTACAACACTCAATTTGAAAAAAAAAAAAACTAATGCCAATTCGCTTTGATTAGGTAACTCTTGTCTGGAGTACCATAAAGGCACATTTTTTTGTTTTAATAAACAATCTCCCACAGCCGTACAACTTTTTGAGAAAGAAATTGTGAATTTCGTGCTAAATTTTATTGTTTATTTACAAAAGTAAGGTGCAAATTGGCCGAGTGATTGTGCGGAAATGGGAGTGTGTCAGTTTATGTTTACATGTGCCTCAATTTACTAAATTCATACGAAGGGAGAAAGGCCACATGCTGGAGTGGAAAAATAAAAATAATATTAATAATAATCAGTGCACTGCAAAGGGCCCTATAAACACACTTACAAGAGGTCTGCCCCAATACCAAGACTTGACTTTCTGCGTCCACCCGCCCAAACTTGAACGTAGACCACCCAGGTAACCGCTCTGGAAAATATTTTTCATGATTTTTCCCTTTTAATCATAGATTTTTGTTCTTCTAAACAACCGTTTTTTTACACACCACAATAAATAGAAAGATAAACAAAATCGAGCGTCACGAGAGTACCGCAACTAGAACGCGACAAGAACTGTTACCATTTCAAACTTATAGTTGCCTGGTAATCGAGTACCATTGCGCCCACTAAACGGTACCACCGAATGGTACTTATATTTTACACAATTTTCGTAATAAAACGGAAATTGAAATTGAAACTTTCACCTATATAGGTGCGCGTAAAATTGGAAAAGATTCTGTTGGAAAATTGGAAAATTTTTTACTCGAAAACCCGAAAATTTCGATTGTGGGAATTTGTATCATTAAAACCACTACAATACCGTTATAAATATTAGTGAATTTCATTCATAACGACTTCCTCTATAAGGTGGCTAGTTAGATAAATTTTATCAACAAAAACTAATTTAACAATAATAAAACACTATCGCCAAAGGATGAGGGGGGGCGGGGAATGTATCACTAAACAAATGTTGTAAATTCTACCATTTCATCTATTTAAATTTACAGTAATACTACATGAAATCCCACCAAATGTGGCAACCATGTTCAATGAAATAAAATAGGTGTTTACCTGGTCCTGCGATCAGTACGTCATTGTAGTTTATAGTATGTAGTAGAAAGCATGAAATAAAACAAAACAACAAAAATATTAATTAAAAATAATAACAATTAATCGATTTTGATAATTATCAATTGATTTGTGACGAAAAACAATTAACAAGTGAGTTATTTTGTTATTTCTGTAAAAAAATTGTTAAAAGTTTCTCGCTTGACGCACTATTGAAATCTCCGCGATTTTCATGAAAATTTCAGTATTTCACCAACAAATCGTTTAAATTTCGATAATTTTGATAAATCTATCAACGATTTGTCGATTTTTATGTTAAAATTATGGTGAAATCCGATAACAATAAAAAAATCTGTGAAAGTTTCCAAGTGTTGAGTAAAAGTTGGAAATTTACAACTTTCTTTTAATATAATCTTATTATAATTATTATTATTACTACTTTTTTTAAATAATTCGACAAAATCGTTCTTTATCATTATCATAATTATAATCTAAAATTAGAAGTTGTATTATCATCGTTTATAATAAATAGAGACGCGCACCTGGACATAAATCGCAACAATCTTATAATTTAATCGATCCTTTTCTCTCTTTTTGGTCGTCTTCTAACAACAATAATGATCATAAATTAAAACACCTGCATGACCTATTGGCAAGTTTATCTATCTACTAGTTTATCCAGTTGGGATAGACAGAAAATCAATAAGTCATCCACTATTGTTGATTAATTATCGTAAACATCTTTTTTTCTTTAAAAAAATATTAAACAAATCGTCCATGACCTGTAATTATATTCAAAAACTCAAATAGAGAGAACAACAAACGATATTTCAATTAACAAGTCGTGTTTTTCAAAACTGGTTTTTCCTTCTGACCGATTTTCCGGGTTAAACTACTACTATTAATAATAATAATAATAATAATGATAATCACGCTGGATATTGTACACGAGAGATGTTGTCATGTTTACCGGAAATGATTAACCTTTCTCAAAACTCTACTAACTTCTTTTGATGTTATATTATAGAAATACCGTTATTGACCTCTGACTGTTATCAACGAAATTCTGTTTTGTCTGTTGGAAAAAAATAAACAAAATAGGTATGGAATCTTGGTTGGTTGATGTGAAACGTGTCCGTATACCAAGACCGAAATTCGGCGCAAATAACAACAATAATAGCAACAATTCAAGATTTACATATCCGATTGAACCACCGAAAGACTACCATATTTTCGACGATTCTCCAAGACGTGATGATTTTAAATTCGGAGGAAATGGCAATCAATTGGCGAAGGCAACGGAGGAACTCCGGCGAGCTTTTCAAGAAAAACTCTAAATTTTCCAATGTAATTTTTTTGTAAATAGAACTGTGATAACTTGGGTTTGTTTAAATAATCTTAATAATAATAATGATGATGATAGTAGTGTGTGTGTTTTATTTTTTGCATTACCGAATCGGCGTAGTCCTGTTGGTGTAACGCTGTTGTACTTCCGGATCGCGATTCTCCCGGACTTGAATGTCGCCGACTTCTCGTATCTGGTGCGTTCTCGTCATCGCCGCTCATATATTCCTGAAAATTTCCCAATAATTTCGTGTAAAATTCCAAAATTATACAAAATATGATGGATTTTCTGTATATTAAAGAAGCTTCTAAGATTCTATAAATTGATGAGCAATTCTAATCGAGTATGAGAGAGGTACCAAAGATAGTGTGCAAGTGGATCAAAGAACAATAATGATAGAGATATGTTGGTGCCAGTGCTCTAAAAAAAAGGAGTTAAAATCAAAAAAAAGACACTAACAAGAGACGAGCCTCAATTGTTAAAATTAACGATGTTGTTAATTAGAGTGAAATATGAGCCTCGTTTCAAGTTTCTACAAGCCTACGAAGATAGAAGAGAAGAGAACAATTCAAAATAATAATAATAATGATAGTAATAAGAACATAGAATTTAAAAAACAAAAAAACAAAAAATCAAATCACCTGATTTTGGTGATCTTCATCGTTTAAAGCCGTTTTCCCAGTAGCGCTCGGTGGGCGTATTCTACAAAGACGCGATTTTTTTTTTATAAAATTCTCGATTGTTTTTTTGGTTTTAACGCGATTTTACCTTTGAACTTTATCCGAAATAACCATTCCTAAACCCGAATCTTCGCTTGGTGAACGATAATCCTCCTCATTATTAATACTTACAACAGGAGGAGGTTCAACAACACAATAACCAGTTGCGTACTCCTGTAAGGATCATTTCAACAATGAAAAATTGGAGAATCTCCACAAATTTTGGCAAGGGTTTCATTTGTATATATTTTTTTTTGGATAATTAAGTAAAATGGAGTTTGGTGAAACTGGCACCATAATCCATATTGTTTCTGGCAAATGAAGTCTTATGATGCCAATTTGGCGAGTGCTCGTGTTTCTTTGTCGTTAAATCTACCACTCTCATACAACAAATTGTTATTATTTTTCTCATTTTTTTTTTTTTGGAAAAAATTCAGCAACAAGCACCACAATATTTCTATCGTTATTATTTGATCGAAAATTAATTAATAATTTTGATAAATCGACTTACATCATGATAAGATGGGTAGGGTGTTGAATGATTACCATCCGGAATCGGTACACCTTTTCTCTTCAATTAATTACACAAAAATTAATTGTTTATTATTTGGGGCATTTATTAAAAACTTACTCTAGAATGTCGATAATCGTATTCCCTAGGATCTGTTAGTCTAGATGTTTCAAGATCTCTTCTATATACTAATTCGTCGAATCTGATACGATCTTCGACGGCTACGATTTCTCTTAATTCAGTCATAAGTGTGTACTGGAATTTTAAAATAAATTAATTGGAAAAGTTTTTGTAATTAAAATTGAGATTTATACTTTTTCAGGAGTGTTAAGCAATTCAGTCATGACTTGTACAAAGGCATCTATGGTCATATGTCTGGACGCATATTCGTCTGTATAATAACACAATGTTGTGAATTCAGGTCGTGTTAATAAACATCTAGCTTTTTCTTCAACCATTTGGTGGGCGGCCGCCCATTTTCGTGTAGTTTGAGCTGCACGACTTCTAAATTGGGTGACAAACAAAAAAAAATGATTTAAAAACGTCAAATATAATAAAAGGATTGTAAATAGTTTACCCAGGACTACATAAATCCCAATCACGGTCATATGCTGTACATGAATGTGGCACTTTACCAACATCTCGAACAAGTAACGACATACGTTTATGATATTTTAATTGAGCAACAGCTTGATCATGTGTTACGTCCATGAAAGATTGTCCATTTACTTCTAAAATTTGATCACCAACCTTAAAAATAAAACGAAAATAAAATCAATTGGATGGAATTTTACCATCATACAAATATTAACGCAACCACGCCTCTATTTTTTTGTTTTTTGTTATTTTTTTTTTTTGGGATAGAGACTGACTATTGTCTACGATAAAAGCTCAACCGCCCTCAAAACGAACCCGTACAAAAATATTTCACCCACATATATATGTGTATGGACATTTATAGAGATACACCACAACAAAATCGATCCTGACCTGATTCCGATATATAGTGATAATACATATATAAGCGCTTAAAATAACTAAACTTACCATCAATCCAGCACGATCAGCTACCGAATCTTTATCAACACCAGTTATGAAAATTCCTAAATTGTATTCAACACCACCACGTATCATTAAACCTAAACTTTGTCCAGGTTCAATACAAAGGTCTACCTGTAATTATTAAACGAAAAAAAGCGATCAATTTTCCTAATTAATGGGAAATTTTATGGAGGGTTCAGTGGCGGATTTGTACACGGACGGTGGACGCGGCCGCCAGTCTTTCACAAATTAATATTGATTTTCGCCATTTACAAATTGCCCACAAAGACCTTTTAGTTGTCGACAAATCCTTGCATTGTTCTTTAAAGTCTTGAGGTTCGATTCATACGAAGTAAAGTGAAGTTTAAGTAGAGATAACGAAACGAGACCACAGAAAACTGTAACGTCTCGTGCATCATGAAGCTTAAATCCACCACTAGAAGGGCCGGCGTTGCTAAGCGAAAAATCCATTGACCCTTTTCGTGTATACAGCGATGGAGATATTTGATAATGTAACCTTGACTTACGACTCACCCTTCGTATGCTCCGGTCTTTGCTCGACGCCCGTCCATAGCTGTACCGTTGCGGTGGTACCTGTCCAGCTCTGGTATATTCTAATGGTGGTGATACCGGTCGTCCATGTCTATCCATCCATGAACAAGTTTGTCGCATTTGCCATGGACCACCACTATTTGTTGTTGGTAAATTTGGTGAACGTACTGTCATGCTTAATTTACGGCATGATTTCAACATCTAGAAAGAAAAGCAAAAAAAAAAGGAAATTCATATGTTGATTGTTGAATGGTAATCGATTTTGTTTGTGTATTGTTCAAGATTGCATGTTAAGCCTGATATTATCCATATTCAGTTGAAATACATACAAGTTTATAGGAAGTGAGCAGTTCTACATGCACATTGAGGGAAGTCGACGCTTAAGTCTGATATTATCTGTGAAGTTACTACATCGTTGTATGTGTGGTGTAAAGCTACTTGAACTTTTCCGACACCGACTGGCAATCGACCTAACTGTTATAAGTTACCGTGAAATACATCATTTCTCGATTTATCTCTTCTGTTTTTTTTTTTTGAAAACTGAAATTATTCAGTTTAATAGTCGAAATTAGGATAGTCACGATGCGGACATCATTGTCGTAAAATATTAATAGAACGACCGGAAAATCGGTGTTATCACGCAATCATCGAAACTACCTAGAATTCGAAATATAATTGACAAAAAAAAATCAACAAAATTCCGTGGTAAGAAAATAATAATAAACAAAAACTCATCACGATCCAACAACCCTTTATTCAATTATTTTACCATTTTTTTTTTGTTTCTTGTAGTTTCCTGTCTGTTTTTCTCTATAAGAGAACGGAAGCTAATGGGGAAAACGTTGGAATTATATTTATGCGATACTTTATTGACCATTCTTAATGTAAATTTCTTAATACAAATACAAGTACGGAAAGTCAAGTTATAGTGATTGGTCACGAACATATAAACGAAAACGAGCCCTTAATTTAAAACGAACGATAATATAAAGCCGAGTTTATGATAGTGTCAAGTGTGATATGCATTACGTCTATATGAATCTGGCGAACTTGGCTTTTAGGCCGTAAGAACTGCAATTATAAAGGCATATTGTACGAATACCAAATCCATCTTACAAGGGGAAAGTTTGGGACGATTGACTATGGGTTTATGTGAATTTTAAATCAAAAGAAGTAGGAGTCTGAGAGTAGGTACCACAGACAAGCAAAGAGATAGAGAGAGAGAGACAGCCTCTTTCATCTTATTAAAGTCATATCGAAACGAGCAGGCGAAAATAAAGACAAAGCTTTCAACAGAATCCGGGAATCTCTCTCTCTCTCTCATACACGCGCAAGTCGAACTAGCAGCTGTAGAAAGTTGTTCTTCCTTCTCGTCTATCTTTCTTTCTCTACAAGCGGTACGAACTTTCTTCGAGATTTCAGTGATTTTCTCTTTCAAAGTCAAGTCGTTCAAACAAAAATGAACGAAGTATACAGTACGAATTAGAGAAAGTTGCGAAAATACTCAAAAATCTAATCGCATCCCATACAAGAACAATCCAAATCAAAATGTAATTCTTCAAACGCAGCGAATAACAAATTGATCTGTCAGAAACTGATAGATTGACTTTTTACGATTCGAACAAATTAATTGCTGAAAAAACTACAATACATCCCACATATTAGGAGTGTGACAGAGAGAGAGAGAAAGAGAAAGAAAAAAAAACAGACTGACTAATGGGAAAACTTTATCTGGAGAAGAATATAAATTTCAAGTATGTTCCAGTAGTAGTGGAATATCAAAACAACTCATGAATATCAAATAAGATTTATAATATGGAACTGTTGATACGGCTTACCTTTAATGCCTCTTCATGTGAAATGCCTGTAAATGGTGTACCATTAACTTCCAGTATGGAATCACCAGGTCTTAGACCAGCACGTTCAGCAACACTGCCCTCTTCTACACGTGAAATATAAACACCAACACCTAAAATTTTCTGGTACAAGTCTTGTTGTTGTATGTAAACAAAAATGGATTACCAGCATCTTTGCCACCTTTTACACAAATTCCAAAACCGTGTGTACCATCTTGTGGATCTCGGACCATCGTTACAGTTCTTGTAGTTAATTCATGAATGCTTGGTCCGTAACTTGTTGGTGATCGATAATTAATTTGATGGGTAGTTGATGGTGGACTACTAGCTGGTGATCTTCTAGGTCTTTCCGGGTTTAATTTTGGATTTGTTTGATTACCACTAGCACCACCACCACCACTACTATTACTGCCAAATAACCGTAATACTTGTTCTGGTGATATTGGTCGTTTCTTATTATTATTCTCTCGATTACCGCCTTTAGTAGCGAAATTCGGCGTTGAGCCCAAATAAGTCCCTCTAGGACTACTCAACGCGTTATAATGTTGGTAATCCCTAGATGATGGATGGTGATGCATAGCTGATGATGGTCGTTCAACAATCGTATACGACGTACCAGGTGGTGAATAATAAAGGCCAGAACGAGCACGTGCACCACCACCGCCACCACGTGGACTACCATTTGGATCCAAAACATCTTCAGCTTCTGCTGGTATAGTTGAACGATTACCACCACTACGACCTGGTGTACGACTCCAACCACCATAACGACCACCCAAATATGAACCACCAAATTCAGATAATTCAGAATATTCTTCACCGGTACTGCGCATCTCCTCCACCTTCGTCTTATCAAAATTTGGGCTAATTCTAGCCAGCGCGCAATCGTCACGAATACATCAACTATAACAAAATTAAACCAAAAGAAAAAAACCAA
Source organism: Lydus trimaculatus (assembly GCA_037414755.1). Taxonomy (NCBI): domain Eukaryota; kingdom Metazoa; phylum Arthropoda; class Insecta; order Coleoptera; family Meloidae; genus Lydus; species Lydus trimaculatus. The sequence continues at coordinate 41,587 of JAZBGY010000357.1, read as the reverse complement.
ATTTAAGAATATTTAAATGAGAAAAGTTTGATAATCGTAATGATAGTCGCCCGACCGGCGGCGGCGTCGCGACGACACCAACTTAAATCATATCGATCACAATGAGAAACAGTAGCAAGATTTATAAATTCGTCCCCATTCTACTGGAATAAACACAAAACAAAAGAATAGATAGATCTTTTACTCAAAAAAAAAAAAATCTCATCAATTCTAGTGGTGCTATTTTAAGTGAATAGGATCTTCAATTATTCAACTTTCGTATCGATTGTGTAGACCAATGGCAAACACACGATTTTTGATCAAATTCGATAATATTGGAGTGGAAGCTCATTATTATTCACAAAAATAAATGGAAATTATTATGATTGAGATAACAACAAATAATCAGCTGTTAAATACGCTAGAATTCGCTCAGTTATTACTGTTTCCGTTGTTATTTTTTTCTCTCCATTGCCTGGATTATAGCCTTATTCGAATTATAAATTCAATTCTATTATTACCACCCTCGTCTAACTAACAGCAATGTTGAGCTTTATTGGCGATTTATGTTAATTTACTTAGTTAGGTTTTTTTTCTGTGCTTTATGTGTTTTGCTTATTTCATGCAAAACATATCCCACAGATGAATTAATGCAAGTATTATGCGGTGTAATTATAACAACCACAAACAATTTTGTTTTGTTATCCGATGATGATTTCGTGATAAATGAAGGTGGATAAAAAAGACAGTGCAAATACGAGGATAATTGTAAGGATTCTTCGATTATATACACCTTATATGGTGTCCTTGTTGTGTCATTTAAGCTCACCTAGAATCAAATATTTATGAAAATTTACTGAATTTAGATTAACAAATAAATAAACAAATTGTGTTTTATGTAGTAGTAACGCAGGTAAATTCATATAAGCACGCAATGCGTAGAATACGTTTCTATTGTAAAACAACAACAACAACAACAACAACAACAAAATAGCTCTCTATTGTGGCTTTATTACACTAATAGACGTTATTGTACAACTTACCAATCAATTTCAACATTAAATATACATTTTATAGCTTATCAGTAGTTTAAATAGGGGTGCCTTATTAGCTATTAAATTGTTATCGATAACAAACAACTGTATTTTTCGTTTGTAATAGAGATACCTACAATTCGATTAAAGTTCCTCATGTTATCTTCTATCCATCTTGTCGATATTATCCCGAATTAACCACATTTCCACTAATAATTAACAAAAAAATTTCAACTATAAACAATTACACCATCACTATTATTAATAATGTTTAGAATTTCAACAAAATAATCCTTTAGATTTCTGGCCAAACCCACATTTCGTTCAACAACACATCCAGTTACAGATATAACAAAATAAATATACACAACACTAATTTGTAATTGTTTCAACAATTCGTTTATAAATTAATCAATTTTCTATAGGAAAATGAATTTAGTGAATTATTTATTCTATATAATAGGGGTTGGTTATTTATAAAGTCCGCCGGGGGCGGCAATAAGGACGCGCATGTTTTCTCTTCTACCGGGCAGTAGTCCATGTACTAAGGAATCGTTTTCTATAAATATTGAGAAATATTGGAATAGTGGTGGTTGGTGGTGGTGGTGGTGACGACGACGCCATAGTGGACATGCGTCGTGACGCCATTACGTCACAATCAATAGAGTAATAGGACACTGTTTTGAATGACACTGCTATCAGTAGATAGAGATAGATATACAGTGGGGGGGTGATGTAAAGGAATCGACCTTTCAACTTCTTTTTCCTTCCTGTTGTTATTATATTGTTGGTGTAGTATACTGTGTTTCGCATTTTAACTAAATCGAATCGGAAGCCAGACGGTCAAATGTCTCAACATCGTCCCTTGTCTCATTCATTAATGTTACAGGATATGCTTCTATTTTAAGGGTTAATAGTTTTTCGTTGGCACAGACTGCAGGGTTGTTGTTTTTTTATTTGTTTGTTTATTGTATAGGATTTAGTAAATGTAAAGTGAATCTTTAATACAAAAATAGGAAAGCAAACTCATTAGAACCAAAGATTCTCACCATATGTAAGGACGTTTCTTTAGTTTGCATTGTATATAAAGTTTGTTCCAACCATCAGTTCGGAGAATCCAAAATTATTAAGCAGGATATCCCACGGCGCGTGATTTAGTGAGCCACGAACCAGACTTGACAACCACGCGTCGTAGCAACGGGCGCCCCAGCCATTTCAGACTCGGCTCGTGATGGCTTGTGCTTTCCCATCAGTTGTCGGTGAATTTGGCACGAGTCAAAGAGAAGACGAGCCTCCTCAGGCTCGGTTTGTCGTATGTCGAACCTGATTCATAGGAAAATGTGGGTTCGCCATACTTTAGTAGCGCCCAGGCGGTCGTTGATAAAATAGTGGACTACGGCACTGACAAGACTCGGGTAAGACTTGCCAAGCCAAAACCAATCACACACCACAAATTCACACGCGTCGTGGAAATATCATTGAGCCAAATCTGGCCGAACCTCCACAAGCCAAATCGCCAAATCACGCGTCGTGGGATTCCGGCTTTAAGTATATGATCAGATACCAGGTACCCCTATTAAACCATTGTAGCTACAGTCAGAATTGCACTAATCTATGGCTGTACTGCAAGGTGCAACGGATGTAGGTTAACTGGACTGCAGTGTGCTGAAGGCATCAACTAATAGGGAACTTTAGGCTGATATCATGAGACCTTGGTCGCCTCCAGATGGGCCATAGGGTTGGATTCATGGTGGTAGAGTTTGTGACTACATGACGAGTACTGGGGGGCGTAACGTCTTGTTTTGACGGCTGAGCTATGTTTAGCGCAGTAGAGGTTTAGATGCTTCTCCGCCATACTGAAGTATCTGCAGTTCTATGAAGAATTCGGCAGATGTATTGTGCCTGATTGGGCGTTCATGGGGACTCTTTAAGTTATTGGCATTAAAAATAGTTCCACCTTACACAGGGACGTAGCGGTGGATGGGGTAGCACTGCTGCTCGACGCCTCTTCTGCTACCCAGCGCTAGAACAACGGTTATTCGACACGCATTACAGTTAAAGAAGTTCGATTGCGACTGGAGTAAAAGGTTACAATCACGATTTACTAGTTGGAACAAATCTATTATTCAAAATGTTGTTTCGGAAGAAACCTGTTGAAGCTTCAACAACTCCACTCTAGTACGTTTTTGTTAAGCAACACCACAAAATCTCTTACGATAATCCTGCAATCCATCAAGTGTCGACTACTGAATAAATTAGCAAGAAATAAGGAAAACCACCAGCACAGTAGGCTACAAGTGAAGTTAATTTAAAATAAAGCTGTACAAATGGTAAAAACCACCAAAAAAATTGCAAGGTTTAGATGAATTAAAGAAAAATAAAACACGATCTTTGTAAGAAAAACTACTTATTTTCAATTATTGTGATGTTTGTTATAAAAATAAATTTATCTAAGATTAAAATTTAAAAAAAAAATAAAATAGAAGAGTAAAACTGGTATTTTTTAAGTACAAAGAAAACTTACAAAATCTCTATCTTACATAATCACATTTACATTACTAATTGGTCACGACTTTGTTTCAATTAAACTTAATTAAACACAAAAACAATTAAGCTGAATTATACAAAAAGCAAAAAGATTAAAATTATTTGTTCCAAGCAATATTTAGCAACCAATTTGTTAAAAAAAAATTATTAAAATCACAATAAATACATTAGAAAAAATATTATAAAATTCGACAATAACAATAATAAAAAGAGAGACAGAGTATTTGTGATTATTGTTTCATTCATTATCACAGATGTTTTATTAAAAAAATTTTATATCAATAATTGCACCCATTTTTCACTTTGTTTTTGTTGATTTGGTATTATTATCATCATCCTTTTTTGGTCTTAATATAAAATTCAAATTATACGCAGTATTTACAGCATAATAAACATTAGCATTTGGTGGCAATACCATTTCTATATAATCAAAAAAAAAACAAAAACAAATTATCATTAATCAAAAATTAATTAATTAAAAATTAATTAGATTACCTTTATCGGGCAATACTTGAGCTAATGTATATTTATCAGGATTACCTTCTAAACCTAATTTATACATAGCATTCCGTATCACTTGTGGTGTACGTTCATTATTACTCAACATAATACTTTTATATAAAACAATACCATCAGTTTCAACATTATCAGTTTCATATGTTACTTTGATTATATAAAAATCCGGACTATTTTTTTGTGATGTTGATAATGATGATGATGCAGAATGTGATGGACTTGTTATTGTTAAATATTGTTGTCCAGGTACAAATAATAATTTACTATTATTATTATTACTACCACTATTTGAACTATTCAATGATATATCTAATGATGGTAATGACGAGTTACTACTACTATTCGATAATTGTGATGGACTATTTAAATGTTTATTACGTTCATAACTATTATTTGGTGAATTTGTTATACTATCAATATCATAATAAAATTGTGAACTATTACTACTTGATGTACTAGCGATTGAATCATTTTTATGATGACCACTTGTTGTTGGTGGTGGTGGTAATTTTTTCTCTTTTATTATACCACCAGATGTAATTGGTGATGGTTCAATTTGACAACTTAATTGATATGATTCACGATCATCTAATACTAATATTGAATCAAACCAACGATCAAAATTCGGATCAATATTGAAATTATATGCATTTGCAGCACCTTGTAATAATTTAATTTGTGCTAATACTTCAAATTCTTTACGACGTTTATCAAAATTAATTAATTGTTGTTGTTGTTCATTGGTATCATTTATATAATCTGGTATAGCTGTATCGATCATTGTTAAATCAGTTAAAAATGTACCTAAATATGGTATTGTACCAAATGATATATTTGCAATATGATTATTTTGTTTTTGGATAATTTTTTGTAATTGTTTATCATTTTCACCATATTGATTTGCATATTTTGCTGTACCTTCTTTCATTAATAATTCACGTTGTATTAATTGATTATTATCTTCACTAAATATTTTCGATAATTCCATAAATAATTCAAATTTTTCTTTTATTAATAATGACCAAATTTTTTGTAAACGATATATTGGATTCGATTGTAAACCACTAATTATTGCTTTTAAACTTGAAAAATTTTTAATTAAACGTAATTCTTGTGCAATATCAATCCAACAATTTATAATTGATGCACGTTCAATTGGTTTCATATTTAAATCAACTAATATTGTTGATATAACACGAAATGATACAGCATTAAATTGATTTATTGTTGCTAATACAGTGGCTGCTTCATGGCTACGGGATTTATCACGACGTGACCATACAGCACCCAAACATTGATGCGGTATCAATTTCTTAAAAAGATCCTAAACCAAAACTATCATTATTATTATTATTTAAACAATAAATATCATAAATCCCGGCATATAAGTCGATATTAAAAAAATACACTCGTTTACTTAGATTTATGGGTATACGCGCCGTATAAGTCGACTAGAGTATAATTCTAGTATTTTTTACCAGGCGTGTAAGTCGACTTGTATGCCGGGATTTACGGTAATACTATAAATCTAACTTACAACATCCATTCGAGTAAGTTGTTCAGCAAAATGTCGTACAGGTACATCTGGTAATTTATAAATTTGCCAACCTGGTGTTGTTAAACGATAAGCAAAACCACTAGTTGTTGTTGATGATGTTGTTAATAATGTATCACATTGTTGTTCACGTTTATAACGTTCTAAACGATGTTGTACTTTTGCATGTAATTCAGTAGCTGGTAAATATTCTTCACAAAAATCTAATAATTGTTTTAATGTTGAATGATTTGGTGGATCACGAAAATCTTCTGGATAACTATCCAACCATACATGAAGTACAGAAATTAAAGTCCTACAATTAGTTTCGTTTATTATTTTATTAACAATAATTTAAAGAAAAAAAAAATAACATACTTTCTGTGTTGTTCATGTAAATCAACTTTACCATTCTTTGGTATTTCTAATAATTCCTCATAACGTTGTAATAATAATTTTAATACTTCTTTTGGTGTTGAAAAACTACGATATGTTGCTAAAAATACATTAATATATGTTGTTTCTAATTCACCATCATCAGTTGATAAGGCTTCAACTAATTTCTTTAATGTGCCAGCTTTAACAAAACGTACACGTACAGTTTCCCATTCCAAATGAGAAATTTCATCATCTGAATCCTATTGAAAAAAGAAAAAAAACAAATAATTCTATCTGTTTTTATACAGGATGAATCAGCTGAAGCTACAGTTTCCCTATTTTTTAGAGAGACCAGAATAGGGAGTACACTGTCTACAAATAACTTGATAGCAAAATGGGCCTTATCGATAAAAGCGTTTTTAAAATGAGAAAAAAAGGTCAATCTGTCAGGACCTACACAAAAATAAGCAAAGAACCACTACAGCTGTAACTTCGGAATATGTAGATAATGACGATATTTTTTTCGTCTTCAAAAATCGTCATTTTAATTCACAAAAAAAAATATCGAGGACGATTGCAAACAGGTCAATGGTTGTTTTAAATCCTACGTGATTAAATTGAGATTTGTTGAAGTATGGACTGATTCAGTTTGAATAAACTGGTAATGATAAGGAGGAGCGTTAAAGTAAACAACTGGCGATAGTTTAATGGAAACATCGCCCAGACACTTAAAAAGACAATAACAGATAAAAAATACGTATTTTAAATGAATTGATGCACACGTCAACACATCTAACAATAAATTCAAAACAAGATAAACAGTACAACTAACCTCTGAAAGAGTGGATCAAATAAAATTATTTAAAATACGAAACATCGAAAAGTATTCGATTTTTTTTTCAATGAAAATTACGATTTTTGAAAACGAAAAAATACTGTAATAGTTTCAGCTGTAGTAGTTCTATGCTTATTTATGAATAGGTTCTGATTGTGAGAGATATTGACCATTTTTTTGTCCATTTTAGAAACGCTTTTATCGATAAGCCCGATGTTGCTATCAATTCATTTTTAGACAGAGTTTCTCGGCCTGTATAATTAATACTTACTGAATGTGATGAAGATAGACTTCGATTAGGACGATGATAACGTACTTTTTTTAAATAAACTGTATATAAAGCACCATCGGCCTTTTCCTCGCCCCACAATCGCCATGTGGGCTGCTAGAAAAATAGACATACAACAAAATTAAAATATTAATCAATAAAATTCTTAGGATAACTAACAGGTGGATAAGAATAGGAAAAAAACGGAATGATTCATACACGATTTTCACATGAAACAAAATTAAAAAAAAAAACATTAACGCAATTATTTAATGTACATACAGATGACAAGTATTTCACAATTAAACAAAATGACCTTTAATTCATATATTTTTTTCCATGTTGTATAAAGAGTAATTATTGATACAACAATTATCAATAAGACCTTGGCGTTATCGATAACAATCAGATAATGTTGTATACTACCCCGAATTTGTTAAAAAATCGTATAACACCCAAAAACAAACAATAACAACATTTTATTGTCCTCAACAGCAGACAGTCTTCTTTTCATGCATGAAATATTCTTGACAAAGGCGTAGTACCTTTATTTATTCTTGTAAGAATAACAAAAAATTTTACATAATCTCCTCTATTTCTATTTTAAAAAAAAAGATTCTTTTTTGTTTAATAATGTTTCTATAATTAAATCTATAAAATTATGGATGCATCACGTTTCCATAACACAAGTGGTACCTAATTCTATTAAATAAATAAACATCTAAAGACATATGTTGTTTTTCTTATACAACCGATTCTAATAAAGTTACATGTTTTATTAGACAATAAATTGATTGTCTTGTAAATAGAGATTTAAAGAGAGAATTTGATAAGAATTAAATTTAGAACAAGCCTTCAATATGTGCAGCAAGGTCATTAAAATACACCTTTTTTTCCTATTCCTATGCCATTTTTTGTTCTGTATTGTAACTCTTCTAATGGATATTGATTTGTTTTTGTGTATACACAGGAAATAGTAAAAAACTTGTTCTAGTATAGTGGAAATAATTAGAAAAATGTACCGATTGTCCCATCGAAATATCCATATATTGTTTATTAAATATGAGTAATATTTGTTTTTTTCCTTCTACACTAATTATTACAATAATCATAAATTATTATCGACAATTTCCGGATGTTTCATCTTCCTTTTTGTAAATAATTATATAAAAATTAATGTTTTTTTTTAGTAACTTACCTTAACATACCATTTAGTTGTATTTTTATGGGTTTTTTTCGGTCCTGTACATACACAAAATCGAAATCTACCCCTTTTTATTGTATCATTTGTATTATTGTTATTTGTAGTATTTTTATCGTTTTTAATACAATTTGTTGTAAAAAATTTCGTTTTTTCTGTTACATTATCGAAAGTTTCTTCATGGAAATTAATTGAATTTGATGGTAATAACATTTTCTAATAAATCAATACAAACACAACAAACACCTAATTGTAGGTATACACTCACACACATAAATTAATTGTTCATTGTTTTGTAAAAATAAACACCCCTTAAATATTTTGTTTATAATAACATAAAATGTGTAATTTATTTTATGTGAAGAATACTTGTAATGCTTTTGCCTTGGTATAAAAATTAAATTGATGATTTTCAACGCAAGCGCTAGATAGATATAGTACTAAATGGTTGTATGACGAAAACGAGGACGTATGTCGTGCATTGATAAATGGTTTTAATGACGACAAAAAAAAAGATGTGTTTTTTGTTGTTGTTGTTGTTGTTGTTGGTTTAACATTTGAAAAATTGCATTCACAATTAGACAAAACTGGAAATGATTAGATAAAAAAAAAAATTATACGAATTGACGTAATTGATTATCTAATAAAATTGTTAAATTAAAAACAAATGTAAATCGACAAATAGGAGACAAATTTAGAAATTTAGAAGAGACTGAAGAAGAGCATAATGCCTACTTTTAGATCTGTAATTTATAACAGTAATCGATACGGAGAAATGTGTGAGACAGGACTGAACTCTTTCACCCTTCTAGCAGAGTACTAAACCATATAGGTGAGACATTGGGTTGCAGTCACTCCTCAACAAGCTAGAAAAACAATACGACACCATGGAATCGAAGAGTAAGGATGTACCCTCCTCTCGAATCAGGGTGGATGCATAGCAAATTGAAATAGTTACAAAATTCAAGTAATTAGAGTGCTGAATCTTTCAATGGAAATAAAGATCAGAACAGAGATAGCGCACATGACATGAAAGGCACTTTTTGCAAATCTTCCTGTAAGTAGAATTAGATCTCCGTAAGTGGTTGTTGCATTACTATACCGCCAAAATCTTTTATTTTGTGGTTTAGAAATAAGTTGAAGTGAAATGGAAACAAAACACGCGAGCAGATAGTGGCTATACATATAGAAGGATGTTGAGGATTCCATGGACGGCGGCACATATCACCAATCAGGAGGTACTACAAAGAATGAGTAATGAACAGAAGTAATGCACACAACGTCTTGTTCACACGCTGAACACGTACGTTCGTAAAACATGCGTTATAGCAGATGTTTGTAGCTTTTGCATCGATACAAATGCGCGTGACCATCGCGCCACAATACAGTGGGAAGTACCCCTACAGTACCAAAACAAGCGTTAGCATTATTGTTTTGACTGAAGCTATGCTTTATACTACTTTTGGCACGTCTCTGACTTGAAGTTGCAGCTGAAATACGACTGTTACCCCATCCCAAGGACTGTCGACTTGCTCCTCTCCGCTTAGGACTGATTTATCTTATGGGAATCCATCATGTAGTGGAATGACGTCACTGGTTCAGTCACTAGCAACGTATTTTATACGGTAATCGATTTCAATATGGCGGATTCAAAATCAAGATGCTTGTGGACCAACTGCAATCTGACGGCCTGGTAGATATAAAAATGGTCGCCTGTATCAGGAGCCGCTAACTAAAGCATTGGTCGATCAGTCCTATAGAGAGCGGAGAGCGGGCCGACAGTCCTTGACTCCATCCTACCTACTCTCTAGATTTGGCACTCTCAGATCTGCATTTATTCTCAAAGCTCATAAAATTCCTTGATGGGAGCCTATTTTCGTTAGATGACAAACTGAGAACAGTAACTCATTATTTTGAGGATTGCTAAAAAACGGATTACTGTTAAAGCAAGTGTATCAGAATTCAGATGAAAACGAATCAAATTTTGGTAATTTTCACAAACACAACAATGAAGAACCTGTCTGTGGAAATAGATGGCTTAATTCTAGATTTTACAAATGCAAAATCAATTTTTTTAGTAAGAATGTCTACATTTTTCATTTTCCCTCGTTAAACATCATTTGGCCAGCTTTCCTTAACCCTATGGGCTAACTAGGCCAAATCCAGGAACGCCACTGATCCAAGAACATTAATAAAATGTTAAATGTTCAATTCAATGTCATTAGAGTTTTTAGCCTAAGGTGCTCGAATGTGTTAAGACGGTTCCTATACGTGACAACATACGAAATTGTTGTTTTTGTCAAGATATGGTTCATTATGTGTGTGCATTTATCTGTCACACTTATACCGAAAATCGAAAAACTTTCTCTTAAATATATATGTATTGTTGCACAATAAAATCCTCGCATCCACCTACAATTTCATCAAAATCAACCAAAATTTTCTAGAAATTCTCAATTAAATACAACGCAAATATATTAAAATAACACGTGTAGAATTATTCCCATTCAACGCAATTTTTATTAATAATAATAATAATGATGATGATAGTAAATAATTGACGCCAGGATATTTTGATAATTATCAGTAATAGAATACTGTTTTTTTTTCCTCTATTTCGATTAGACATAATATGTATTTCCGTTTATATTATTAGAGATTGTACCATGTATTTCCTAACACCAAAACTATCTATAGAGAATTGAAATATTAAACGTATATTTCCATGAAATTTCTTAACGTAGTCGATACAATTTCTAAATGATAACAATTTTTATAATACATACAGACCCACCCCTATTAACCCTAAGGGCTAACCGGGTTAAGCCCATTGATCTAAAAGCGGAAACGATTTTAACTAAAAAATCATAAACACAGACGCACGCCACCTTAACCCTATGGGCTAAGTGGAATAAACCCATTGATCTAAAAGCGAATTTTTATTGAAAAACTATATTCACATACCCAACCCCTCTTAAACCTACGTGCTAACTAGGCTAAGCCCATTGATCTAAAAGTGAATCAATTAAAATACGAATGGATTGTTTTATCCGATTTGATTAGGTTACCATATTGTTTTTAGCCTACGGCGCCAAAATTTGTTAAGTCGGTCCTGTCTAATTATACAGATTTAGTCATTTGAAGCTACAGATTCCATATTATTTAGATAAACGAAACAAAAACACAAGGATAGAGAGTGCTCTATTTAAAAATGACTTGATAGTAAAATGGGCCTTATCGAAATGAAAAAAAAAAACAATGGTCAATATATCTCACTACCTATACGAAAATGATCAGAGAACCATTACTGCTTAAACTGCAGAATGTGTAGATTACGACAATATTGTTTCCGTTTTCAAAAATCGTCATTTTTATCGAAAAAAATCGAAGATTGCAAATTTTTCGTAATTTAAATAAAAACTCTATCTATGAACATATCAATGGCTGTTTTAAATTATACGTGATTAAACCGAGATTTGTTAACATATGCAGTGACGGATCTATAATGAAACTTATGATGCTTAAGTATCAGGCCCCCGACGTTTGAGGAGCCCCGATTGGCCCCGATAGTTGAAGGATCCCACCTAATCTTTGTGTTCAAGTTTCTTGAAACTATAAATTGTATATAGGCCCCCGACAAGAACAACAGATCAGCTGTGGTCGCAGTTCACGAAAGCCTACATGGCCAAACGACCCCTATAATCTAGGCCCCCGAAAATCCACTAGTTTCAGGCCCCCGTATATCAAGATCCGCCACTGAACGTATTAGAAATGATAAGAAGAAGCGTTGAGGTGAACAACTGGCGATTGTTTTAATAAAAACATCGCTCACACACTTTAAAGAAGAAAAAAAACAATAACTGATAAAAAATACGTATTTCGAATGAATTGATGCACACGTCAGCACATCTAACAATAAATTGAATGTCAAGGTAAACAGTGCAACTGACCTCTAAAACTACGTCAACTAAAATTATTTAAAATACGAAATATCGAAAAATGACGATTTTTGAAAACGAATTTTTTTTCAATTAAAATGATGATTTTTGAAAACGAAAAATATTGCCATAATCTACACATTTCAGAGTTACACCTGTAGTGATTCTTTGCTCATTTTTATATAGGTTTTGAAAGATATTGACCGGTTTTTTTTTCATTTTAGAAACGCTTCTTGTTTTGTTTCATTTATCTCAGAAATATGGAAATTGTAGCTTCAACTAACCCTGTATAAACGGAATAAAGCTACAATATAATACACCTTGTCTATGGTAATATTGAAACATTTATTTCAATAAAAAAAAAAGATAATAACACACGAAAACCGCAATTATCCATTACAATAGATATTTATGATCAGGGACGGATTTAGGTATGGTCTTAATGGGCTGTAGCTCATCAGAATAAATGAAAATAATTTTAATTGAAAATTTAAGAAAAAGTAAATTTGATTCCTACAAAATTTGGGTTAATTGCGCAGGTCCCTAAACAATGTTACCCCAGGGCGCATAAAACCAACGGTCCGCCCCTGTAACTAGGTATATACATATTTCAAGTTCATTTTACATGTTTTATCATTTCAAATGAATTTTCATATTAATTCTATTGATAATAATAGAGAACAGAGTAACAATCTGGAGTTTTACCACGTTTCAACTATGTATTCTACAACGGATTCCCATGATCTAACGGACAATTAAAAAAAGGTGAATTACCTAAAATTGGTGCTAATACTTTCTATATACATATATATACACAATTATCAATTAAATTTATTAAAAAAAAATGTAGTTTTATTAGAAAATTGATAAAATCGTGAAAAATACTGACCAAGCTTTCAGCATCATTCATTTTTTCCTCGGCATTGTGGCTTCAAAAATCTCCAGTAGAATTGTTTTGATGTTTTCTTTTAAAAACCGAAACGACACCAGAAAAGCTTTAATAAACTCATTACACTTATTTTGCTACAATTAACTTTGTAATTAATTAATTAAAAACTTGAGTAGGCCGTGGTGGAAAAACAATAAACATCTGTCAAAACTTTACAGCTACCACATGCAACTTGATTTCTATCACTGTTTTGAGGAGTATTCCAGTAGAACAAAAAAAAAACGTTTATTATTGTTTTTATTAAAATATTTACAAAATAATCTGGTTTTATTGTTTCATTTTTATTTAAATTAAAAAATTTATATAAAAGAAAACGTACTCTTATCAAGGTTAAATTTGATAAGAGAAATTTCCAATTTAACACGGCTTTCACTACACAACAAAACGTGACGTCATTTTTAAATACTTTTTTGTCAAAAAAATGTTTTGAGGTTGACAATTGATTACATAGTTGCCAAATTTACACTATCATTAATTATAATTAAATAAAATCTACCATAAATATTAAAAATTACTGTAATTGCTATATGTATTGTTTATATTATTATATAATAAGCTTTATGTTTGTTTTTATAGAAAAATTGATTGGTTTATCCACTTTATAGGTTGGGTTTTATTCGAATTAATAGTGCCAAATTTGTAGATTTCTCAGTAGATTTGCAGATTTTTCATTCAATGTTTCTTTTAGTTATATAATTTCCGTAATCGTCAATTTGTTGATGTAATCATTAACAAAAAATAAACACACAGAATTAATGATGATAGTTTTTTGTATATGTTCACAATATTTTGTATTATTTCATAATATTTTTTCTAATATACATTTCAAATCTGTGATATTTCTCACTTTTATCATCAATATTATGATTTTTTTTTTGAGATATATGTCAATATTGTAAAATATACATTTAATACATGAGATGATAATAAAGATTATATATCATTTCTTATATTTAAATTGTCCGCCTTTTGTGACATTTGGCATTGCTGTAAAACTTCTATTTATAGCTTGACGAACTAACAAAAGAAACATCATCATTTTATATTATCAAATACGTTTCTAGAATTCTGCTGATTTGCTTTTAATGAAATGATGGTTCTATTGATCTACGAGATCGTTTTATTAATTTTATTTAAAAATAATTGTTTAAATTTAGAATTTGGAGCTACAATCAGTATCTCTACAATTTAAAGGTTGTCAAAAATGTCAAATTCAAACAACAAAAACATAACCTATATGTTTCTGGTTGGTGAAATTTAGATTTTCATGATTCTTACGTAATTGATTTTCTGTATTTTTTGCAGTTCTTCAATAATCATCAGAATGTTATAGAATGGAACAGATAGCCGATAATAAAAAGGGTAATTGTCTAGTTTAGACCCTTTTGGGTATTATTTAACGTAGCGTCATGAAATTTTGTACACAGCTTTAAACCACCCTCAGGATCAATTTCCACGTCCTGGAAGTATGATATTTGTTCTTTATTATCCTCAAAAAGGACTTTTTGTCCTGGCCAATCAGGAAGCGGTAAATAGTAGATTTGACGTATGTTTGACACAACTCGGGATGTTTATTGTCTAGTAGTAGCACCATAAACTTTGATGCAGGTAGGCAACCCAATACACATCATCCAGGTATGTATGCTAGTAAGGACCGAAAACACGGAAATAAATGGAAAAATAAGTAAATATATATACAAAAGACACATAAAGTGATACGTAATTACATACATGAAAAGTTCTATAAAAACGTTTTTTGAAAACATTTACATCATTTAGGTGTAACCATGGACTTATTATACGTCCATAGGTGTAACGCCCCAACCTCCTTAAGTACAGAAGTGGGTTAATTATTGATTTATTAATGATACACTATTACTGATACACTTAAAGCTCTAAACACAAAACTAAGATAATAATTCATGTTTTTTTAAGCCATGATAATGTAAGAGAACACCTGAACATGGATTCTTAATTTCCCCAATTTCAGTAAAATCATACAAATTGGAAAACCAGTGAAGTAATTCAAGACATTTTCATTTAACGAAAAGTATTGATAACAGCATTGAAATATTGCTTGGATGAGGGAATCGTTTGGTAGAGTTTCCAATGTGGATCTGTTTTCCTTAATCAGATACAACTCGATCAGCTTTCATTGATTTCCAGATGAAATTTTTCAATTGTTCTTCAATGTAGCTTTATCACCAATCTATTAACATATCTGTTGTACTTACAGGAAAACCAAAAATCCAAATTCGAATTATCGCAATTTTAAAGGATTTGAAAATGAAGATACCCATGTTATCAGTGACAAAATTAAAATTGCCTTTGATCTAGGACAATCTAGGACTAAAAATAAATGAAAGAAGTAATGATAGGGACCTATTGGAGTCACATGCCAAGGAGCTGGACGATATAAAACTAATTAACCTGGAAGACGAACTTGCTTAAGCTTATCAGATTGAGAATTATGATATTTTCCATACATTATTTATCCCGATTACTGCGGATTGGTTTATCGTGGTATTTTTCGTGGTAACAATCACTGCGATAATCGGGGTATTCCTGTGTGTTAAAACCTCTTATAGCTAAGCCATTTATACCAGCAGCAAATAATTTTGTCACATATAATCTCTGTTATCAATCAGTGTTATCACGCTAACAATTAGCACTGCAATACTTTAAACTCAAATTTCAAGTGACCATCATTACAATGCAGAAAGATTTGGAATATTTCAATAATAGATGCAGAAATTAGACTTGGCTTCAAAATGTATCATTGTCAGTTTTCCTAACTGTTTCATTCATGAATAATCTGCCACTTTTTAAATTCTTATCACGAATGAATGCATAATTTTAATATCGAGAAATGATTATTTTATTCCTGAAAAGTAGCGCCATCTATACCTTGTAAAAGTGAACACTCTCAAAGCTTGCATAAAGCTCTCTATCAATGCGATGCTCATTTTTAGGCCTATTTGTTTGTTTTTAGTTGGAATAGAGATCTTTTAGAGGAAAACTCCTACATATTTTCACGTTAAAACATAATTAAGTCACCCTATTTACTTATTTGAAAGAAATTCTCGAAATTCTTTCTTCTACTGATTTTATCATGGAAATAACACAGTGTGGATTTTTTCAATGAATTTTTCTGTCTGTTAAAAGAAAATTCATTCTATTTCCTATCTTACTTCATCTTATACATATAGACTTCATACGTATAGACTTTTCTATTTCTCTGCTTGTATTCTCTGGTCTCTTATCTCTATTTACACCAGAGACCTTTTGTGTTAACAATTCAGTTCTAACAGTAAAGAAACTTATTTCTCTCTTTTCTCATCTCGACATTCCATTTGTCACCATATATTCAACAATAGAATATACGTTTTATTTTCAATTATATGATGGCGACAGCAAGCTTTTTATTGTTACAAAAACAAATTAAATTTGTTTTGTATTTAGATATGATTTATAGGTGGAATATTTTCAACATCAAATTCCATTTGATTCGATTCGAATAAATCTAGTCGATCTTTTCCAGAGATTTATGTTCGAATCAAGGCGATTTCTTAATCGGTTTTAACACTGTAGTTGAGAATATCTAGCGGTCATTTATTATTTCAATTAATAAGAATAACGACAATAATGTGAATGAAAGGAAAAGAAACAATAGGAAAAAAGAGACATCATTTATATTAAATGGTAAACAGAAATCCTAACAGGAAGTTTGGAAGTAACAGGATGTACGGCACTCTGTAAGACAGGACGCAACAATACCATTCTTTGTTTTCCTGCTACAATTTCTGGTAGCTATATTTTTGTTCTTTTTTTGTTGTTGTTGTGATTCATCGCGTATTCTTCGTTTGTGTTATACAGAGTGATTTATAGAATTTTCAACTGTTTTTAAATCTATAACCATGTAGGGGTTGTTTGGAAGTTCAATTTTTTACACGCAAATTTGATGTTATTTTGGTCCACTCGGTATATCACTAACCAGTGCCGGATTAAACCTTGAGGCCCTTTCTTCCCAGATGATCTCTCTATACCAGTATTTGTGAATTTATCAATCCGAAATTTTAATGAACCAATATTCTATTTACAAAACAAAGATTAATAGCTAGGCTGAAAAATGCATGTTTTGTGTACCAAGAGAAAATTTCAGCCCCGGCCAGCAGTCTCAAAATGACTGAACGCATTTCGCAGCCGAATGTAGCGGCCATAAAACTACTTTTGCGTCCGTTTCTAATGGCAACCAACGTAAAAGTAGTTTTACGTCCGTTTCCAATGGCAACCAAGACTAGTTCTAAAAAAATGTAAGTATTTTACGACCAGAATTTCGATCAACTGCTTAGATCGGTTTGATAGAAAAATTTTATTATTATTAAACAGAACCAGTGACAAAAAAGACACGGTAGGGGTAAAAGTTGTCCACCACTGTCTTTTGAAAAAATGTAAAAGTTGGGCTGTAAATTTCTTTCAAGATCAAATCAATATTACTTAATCATTGCCGCGGGGCTCCTAAAAGGCATGGGGCCTAGAGGCTGCCGTCTTCTCTGCCTAATGGTCAATCCGACACTGATGCTAATCGTCCTGTAAATTGTCAGACACTTGAACGAAAAACTGTCTTTATCCATTTCCTGCATTGTAAAAGCATGGAAGTTGAATGTTTGTTTGTTCAAAACAGAGTGACTTTTGTTCTGATATATTTATCACTGTCCGGTAATAACGTAAACACTCTTGTGTTTGTTAAGGATACTACAACAACTACTATTACTTTCAACTAAAGAGAGTTTAAAGTTTTAAACAAGAAGTGAACAGTTAAAATTAATTGCTCATTTCCTCTATCTCACTTTTAAGTGAGATACATGATACAAGTAGTGAAGTAGAGCTAATTCGGATTTATCATTTACTTCGAAGACATGTTTGAATTCTACTATTTTCACTTTTTCTTTCTTATTCTATATGATCGGTTACGTATCTCTTGAGATTTATACAGTTCTGGCATCAAACGATAAAACCTCTGGGTTCTTTTCAATTTTTTTTGTGGAGTATATAAATGTCCAGTTTTGTAATGATTTGATTCTCTATGGATCAGCTTTGGGGCGATAGTCGTAATATCGCTACAATCGATAATTTGAACAAAAGCAGGCGACGATTTGTTTGGGGATTTAGTTGCAATACAACACAAAGTTTGTATTTTGGACGAATATAGTTTACAATGAAAATTAAAAAGAAAACAAAAACAGTTTATATGTAGATAGAAGAGGAAAGCTTTTAAGCTGTTAATTTCTTATACATTTTCAAGCTTTTGTGGTTGATTACGGCGTACATATGCTTTTATCATGTACCACAGAATTATGTTTAAATTTTAACATGTATACGTAACAAAAAATTCTAACTGTATGGAAGATTAAAATATTACATAAACGTATTTAAATTTTCACTAATTTTATGTAATAACATTTTAAAGGATTAATATTGTTATTGTTGTACAGAGTTAGTTGTTTATTAGCCGCAGGAGGTTTATAAACGATAGCATCTTCCTCTTAAAATTTACTCTACAAGTAGCTTCTTGTTTTGTTTTCATCTTGTTACAGTAACAAGAATTTTATTAAATTAAAATTGAATCATAGTCCTATTCAAATATTAGCTTTCAATATCAATAATGTGATGTTTTGTTTTCATTGTTTGTTTTTTTCCATCCGTTATACAGTCTGACGGAGATTTCAATAAAGATTTTTATGTTTGATAACATTGAAAAACAAAGGACTGGAACCTTAACTAGCTACTACTTCCACTACTTTTAAAATCAATTTATTGAAACATTTTCATTAAATCCAATATTGAACGTTTTACCTATAGTGATATCAGAAGGACAAACAAGCATTTTTGGTAGTTGCTTGGAAAAACAAACTACCAGCTTATCAGCTGTTCGTTACACGTTCACGTTATTCTACAGTTGTAGTTGAGAGTTTCTTAGATCAGCATTGAGTTTGCTGAAAGTAATACGTGACGATCTGTCATAGAAATAGAGAAAATCCAGGATATTGAAAAATCTCACCCGGCGCCTCCACCATTTCTCCACCAAACGGTTTTTCTAGCTTGTGAATGCCAAACTAAACTTTATTCAAATTGATTGATCCAACGTCAACTATCCAAACTTGGAACTGACCGTTTAACAGAGAAATCAATTGGCCATGTATAGAGTTAACATGATGTCCAGGATTTGTTGACTCTGTCCATTGACCAGTTGATTGTGTCACTAAAGACCGTACCATTGAATTGATTAAACTGTATATAATTAGACAGTTATTTTACTTGTTGTTTCTGTTTAATCAATTATTGGCATCGTGTTGTTGTTGGATGCTATTGATCGATTACTGTAGGTTCTCTGTTTCTGTCTATCTGTTTTTATCGTAACAACTAAAGTTGATACATGAATTGGGCAGGTACGGCTATAATTAACAGGTGACTGGGTGGTAGTAAAATCTTCAATAGTTAATTTGATTAGTTTGAAACTTCAGTAATTACAAAAGAAAAATTAGCGTTTGTTGTGTATTATAGAATGGAATGTGGAAAATTTAATAATTTCCTTCGTAGCTAAAAATCCCTTGAAAAATAATACTTTTCAGAATGCCATTTTCACATGTTTTATCACAGCAATAAAGCATAACATAAGCCGACAGTGGAAGGCTTCGCAAGATGCAAAAATAAAAAGATATTCTGACTAGAATACATTAAGTGAGTTGATTCATTTGATTATCAGTGAATTGATATCGATTTATAAAGTTTATAACAATTCTACAGAATTCATTGTTCCGTTTCGATAGTCAAGTTTACTCAATTAATAAAAAGTGGAAAGTTTGAAGAATTTTGTTAGGATAGATGCCGCACTTGCATACAATCTTTGAGTGAATTCTTGAACGAAACCAGATTAAAACTTTTGAAACTAATTATTATAATTCTTGATGAAAATTATTTGCTTTCGAATTCGAAAGTATTTTTACAATAACAAACTGTGGGTATATAATACTTTACAGTTTTTACTATTGTTATCTAACGAACGGAAAAAAATTGTTGTTTTCAACGACAACAGTGGAAATCTGTTTATTCATTTCTCACCCTTACTTGTCAATGTTGATAAATAAGAATGTAAAACAATGAGCCCCGCCGCCTGCAAACTTCCTATCGCTTCTTCCTCATAATTAAACTTTTTGTTATATGCTTGATTTCTATTCTGGTAGAAAGCAATTTAATTTTAAAATTTTCAGTGTCGTCGCATAAATTATACTCGAATTCTGATAAATCGTCGACATTCCCTCCATTTTTCACTATTCAACTGTTAACAAGGCAGACGTTTTTTTGTTCAGGTTTTCCTACATAATTCCAAAAACAAACTGTGTTTCTCGTTATAATTAGTGACAACAATACTGAATTCTTCAACTTGCATACAAAACAGTCTTTCTCTCACGATTCCATTAAAGCTAAAAACAATGAGTCTGTTTCACGGTATGGAAAAGCTGCAACAGACATGAGACATTAACAAGTACATACTATGGAATTCTTCAAATACACGTGGTTATAGCGAATACAAAATGCAATTTTGAATAAATGTAGTGTAAGGGCGGAATTGCGGTTATAGAGTCACTAATTTTCCAACTAGAGAAGGTGGAAAGTTTCCGAGTGGTCATAGTAGTGGTTTCGGATATGACAGACGGCAAGTTTCTCATGCGTGTAATAGGTCTGCAGTAATGTTGACAATTTCGAGGAGGTTCTCACCCCTTTTCTAAGTTATCGCAAATATGCGGCACACATGTTGTTTTAGTTCAAAATTCATACACTTACTTTTCTGTTATTTTTGTTGAGTTAATTTCAAAGTTTTTCCCCACAAAATTCTTTGATAAAATGGTTGAAACAATCGTAACACAGTAGAATTTGAAGTGTCCATAACAATCATGACACAATTGTCCTCATCTATCATCAGACAACAAACAGTGGAGAGGTACTTAGTTTGGAATACCGACATCCAACTCATTATATATCGTATGTAAACTAAAAATATCACTTGAAATACGAAAAATGAGAGAGAGAAACGTTGGTGGTTGTTTGAGGGAAAAAGCAATCCTTAGTTCTTTTCATTGCATTGGGAAATGGCCAAACATTTGTCACTAGACTGGTGTTGGTGAGAAATGGATGACCGAACGATGAAATGGAAAGCACAAATCTGCGCTGAAATAAAGATTTAAAAAAATAAATAAATAAAAAGACTCAAATATAGAGGTTGTAATCAGTAAGATAAAACGAATACTGAAATGTTAGGTTTTTCTTTTGATATAAGATAGTCGTGGGCTGGTGGTCATAAATAACTTCAAAAGATACATGAACCTTATTTTAAAAATCTCAAATGATTCGTTTTCTATCGATGAAAGCTGCACACAAAAAGAAATCTTTTTTGCTCTAAGGAAAGTTATGTATATAGAATAGGAAGGATGTTATCGACAGCTCAATAGTTATATGAATTATCAGTAGACATCTATTAACCCCACGCCTACCTAGCATTCATCACCACCTACCTAAAGTCGTTTCACTCATGATTACTCCTCGTATAAATTTAAATTCAAGGGTTATCGTGGTTTTGTCAGTTATCATTAGTTACTCAAATGATTTGAAGATGAGTAGATTGAATTTGGTGGAATGTGGACAAATATCGATTCATAAGTTAGATAGTCTCAACACTAGCATTTTCCAAAAGGGAAATGTATGATTTTTAATTAGAAACTCCGTCCAGAGATTAGGATTCAAATTGAGGTACCTTTTTTCCGGATTATGTTACTAAAAGAGTTCAGTAAAGACTGCTGCTATTATTCCCCAAGTGGTAGCGGTATCCCTAATTTCACTAAATCTTGGCATAGTTTCTGATTAATTATAAAAAGTTAAAGAAACCAAATTGAGAACGTGAGAATACGAGAAAGAAGCGGCTGAGAGACACATACAAACATCAAAATTTAGCTGTAGCGTTTATAAAATAGAAGATCAATAGTATGGTTGTTAAGATGTTATCAAATCTGGTCAATATTTCCACATTTCATATGTTCGACAAGTGGAAAATCTGTTTTGAGCAAACTGTTCCGTCAACGTTACTTCATTCAATTTGTGGAAGATTGCAATTTTGAAATCTCAAGGAAAGTTATATTTCAGAATGTCATAACCAACCATAGACATGGTTTTAATGATTTTATAAAGCTTTCAACGTAAGTTTGTATTAATTACTCCTACTATAGGGTCTGTCCAGGACAAGCAAGCTTCTTATCCTGTCATGGCCGTTATTCTAGTTTGATGACATATTACACCTTCGTTGTCGTTATCGTTTTATATAAAAGCAAGTTTATGGCATTTTTCTGTTGAATCCCTCTAAATACCTATACCTACCATCGTTCAAACTCCAATTCGATATTCCTCCATTATAATGATCGATTTTTTAATGTGAAGATGAAGTGTGTCACCTGAGTTCTATGATTGCACGATATTCCTGTATATGATAAAAAATACGTATTTTTTCTTTAGTTTCTGTTTAATCTTTTTTAGAAGAATAGCTGCGTTTCTTGTAGAGAAGGAAGCGCAATTAATGTCTTTCTTTAATCGTTATGTACAAGATGAGACATTTCATTTGGGAACATAGGACAGTTTTGAGTGTGAGTAATTTGACAAAGATTCTACCAGCCATCCCTTTCAACCCAAACGATGACTATAAGCCTGTCCTGGTTCTTGTAGTTTCTCCTATATTTCTAGATGCACTGGCTCAACCTGTATATACCGATTATAGACAGTCTCTTTCAAAACTTTTGAAGAACTTTTAGTTGATACAAGTTGCGGTATTGTCTCCAGTGGTGTGTCTATATGTGTGTGAACTTAGAAACCATGACGAGGCTTAATAAAGCTTCATAAGTTTGTTTTAGAAGAAAATTCTTGACTTATAAACTAATTTTTTGTTGTGGAAATTCTGTCCACAAATGTTTTAAAGCTCATCAATCGTTAATGGAAGACTGATCAAAAAGTGGTGAAATGGGTAAAATCTAATGGTATTGAACTTGCCAATATTATCATCGTTTATTTTATTATTATTATTATTATCATTATCATAGTGATAACAATTAGTATGAGTAATTAAATTCATCGGATTCCATCGAATCCTTTTATTCCTCAATTTTATGATAATTTACTTATTTTCCAATTTATTGAACCCAAAATCCATGTTATCCAGTTGGGTTAATTAGGTTAACAAGGTGGACAATGTTACAAAATTTGTTTCGAAATTAGTTCAACTGTTAATAATTCGTAAATGTTAATTTTCATCAAAGAGATAAAACAGACGAAAATAGATTTTAAACATCGGTGATACGGGTTGACGTTACACAAGGTAAATAAAGCGCTGGTGTCCCATTTAACACTTCTTTTTTTGAAAAAACAAGAAAAGTTAGTTGACATTTTTAAGGTTTCCACAAACGGTTCAATTAGATCTCAGTTGTGCATGATCCACGATGCTGTAATTCAACTCAGGGGCGAAGTAAGAACAAGTTCACTAACTGGACGAAGGGGCATATTATAAATACGACTCAGAGCTGCTCAGGGACGAAGTAAGAACAAGTTCACTAAACTGGACGAAGGAGCATATTATAAATACGACTCAGAGCTGGAGGAACGTGAAGTTGACATACAAGTTTTGGAGACACAATTTAGGATTGCTTTCCATAACTGGCTTTGATTGTCGTTCCGCCCAGACACTCGTTGATATCTTTTATGTCAAGCGTTTAACGTCTGATAAATGATTGGAAAGGGTGTGTGTGTGTGTGGTAAATTGCACAATAGTAGGACACTGTTAGCTGCAGATATCACAGTACCTACACAATGGGTGGCAAATAATTGTCTAGGACTCTTCACGGGAAAATTAGAACTTTACTAGCTCTTCTATTCTAACAATAAGTGTTTATGGGATACTAGAGAAACACCTTTTTGATTTTATTTTATAGGCAGCCAGTATTTAAGAATTCGGTGAAAGTTTGATTCCAACAGTTCCTATTTGATTCATTTGCATATTTACTTTGTCTATTTTTACATCACTACTGAAAATAAGAAAATGATAGGAAAATAACAACACAGAACAGAGGAAGAAGATATTTGAAAAAATGATTGATTAGCCGTATTAGATAGAGGAAACAAGGTGACTGATAAAAAAATTGACACATTTATCGACACCTGTTATCACGTGGTGGATATCAATCATACTTCACCTTGTCCTCTAAAGTTTATTTTAAAAAGCTTCGATCAATTTTAAACAAACATTACAACTATTTTATCTCATTGTGAGTTAATAGAGTAGAAAATCACTTTGAATTTTTCAAACTTCACGAAAACATGAAAAAATCATGTTTCTTTCGTCTATTTCACAACACGAATCACAATGAATGATTACAATCTCTGCGGGAAACATAAAAGAAAAATGAAACTTTTTCTAATTCAATTATAAGATATTAAAGTTTCTATTGTGGAAAATATATAGTTTTTTTTGGGGGCAAAAGGAGTTGTCGCTTCATAGAAATTGTGTCTATTTTCAATTATATTTCTAAAAAATGGAATGAAATGGAGGGATTTTTCGTTTGAAAGGCCACTACTATGCACTAACGTGTGAGAGCTTCATCTGTTCAGGAGATTAGAATGGAGATTTCGCTTGTATACTCCTGTTTGCTCATTGAATAGAAACGAATATAATGGATCTCTACTCTAAACCGAACCATAACAACTATAACTATCATATATATTCCTAAATATCCCAAAAGTTGTATAACAATTGGATGTTAGCTGCTAAAATGTCGGAAGTTGAAGTGGTAGAAGTCGTCGTCCACCCTTCCATACACTACAACGACGACATCTAAAGTATATACATGTATAATAGAGGGTTAAAGTAGGGAAAATGTCATTGATTCTCGGTGCGCGGTAGGAATTCCAGTCTACAACTTCCATCAGTAATGCTGAAGACTCCGGTGTGCAAGTGTGTATACACCGTGAAACTCATTCGGTTCTAATAGCAAATTATTGTCGTATTTTGACAATCTAGTTCTCAGTTATATATCATCAGTGTTTATGTTTTAATTGAGAGAAATTCGTTTGGAAACAATTAAGAACAAGTAAGTTGATGAAAATCTATCAAAATTTCATACTAAAGATCTACTTAGGTCGTTAAGAAATTCCAAAAGAATCTCTAAAATTATTGGATTTATCTGCAAAAATATATTGAACCTGTAGGGTTCTATGAAATAAGCAATTATGTAATGTAATTTTCAAATTTCCAAACATAAATTTGTTATTTTGGTGGATGCGCCGGGCGAGAATGCAGTTTACCACACTACCTAACAGATTACGGTTATAAATTTTGAATTAATTAGTGATTCTTTCTTTTTCTATTAATTGTCATTATTGTAATAAATAAACGAATATTGGCAACCCATCCAACAAATTGCACTCGTGATTAATCTCGATTTCTACACTGTTACAGACCATTAATTGCACTGAAACGATAAGCTTTCCTTTTATTAATTTTGCTCACGTAGATGTTGCATAATTGATTTGTATTTCATCTAAACATTACATTAAATATTAGGATAAAGTTATTTGTCTTAAGATAACAGATCTGTCTAGATAAACATCATTATTTGCTTAGTCAATTGGGGTAGTTACTGTATTGTAGTGATTATGGGGTTCTTGAAATACTAATTTCAATTGAATCGAGCTTAAATTTGCTTTTCTAAAGCTGCATAATATAAATCTAAAATCCACTGATTTATCCCTTGTTGGTACAGTTTTAGCAATCATGTTTTTTTGTTATCATCGAATTTGGGTTGTTTCAGACGGGCGAATAGCTTTCTCAATTAGCACTTGTTTCCTTTTGCTCTTTTATTTAGAAAGAGCAAAGACGCACTTATGCAGGATGAGCTGTAGTTGAACGTTAATAATAGAAGTTCTAGGATTCTTTACATTGTTCTCCGGATGGTTTAGTAGTTTATCGAATGTTTTTATCCAAAATTGCAACTTCATTCTTACTTACAAACAATCTTATTCTGACTAACTTATCTTTGATGGATGAAAATTCAAGTTCACCGCGCTGTTATCATCCTGAATTATCATAAGACTTCACGTGCAATCCTCAGGCGATGCTGGTCCAATTGCTGATATTGAATGTTTGATTCTAGTATCCTACAAAAAAAAGTACCACCTGCTTTTATTTTCTTTATAGTCAAAGGATCGTATCTGAACTGAATGATAAAGTTGAAGTTACATTTTCAAAATAGAATTGTTACTATTCTTCCACGAATCAAGCATTAGCCAATTTATCCAATTCTAAGAGGCAAAAGTCTGCAATCAACTACCGTATTGGTGATTGTTTTCAGGTCGAAATCGATCTTCTATCAAGCAAAAAGTGCGTTAATAAACAAGCAATTTGTAGAAAAAAAATGTAGAAATTGATGAAAAATTTGTAACATTCGTTTTAATATCTTTTTCTGACCTTAAATTTTTTTTTTTGCTGTTTTTGCTTTTCCATTTTGCCTAAGTGCCAGTAGCTAAAGAACTGTCATTACCACTAGTATTTCACCAGGATTCTTCGTAATCGATTTACTGTATAATAGAAAACAACAGTTGATATCAAAACTGTCTTAAACATCCAACAACTATACTTAGTTTACTGATTACATGTCTCAGAAACTGACAATGAAAAGTTAATTTGACGACATAGAAGAGTTTATGAGATAATTAAAAGTTTGCAAAACTGAAAACTTTCTAATAGTAGGAATAGTTCTATTTTCTCTTATCAAAGTGGAAAAACGATGGAGATGCAAGAAAAGTTTTACCTACCTTTTTCCTGTTGAATGATGTGTTGTCAGTCAGATTTAAATTAGGGTATTTATCTAGATTTGATTCTCGTTTCTAGATTAATTGGTTAAGATTTGATATTACGTTGATTTTATACTTTTTCTTTCGGTGTTGTTAAGTTGACGTCCAGTTGACGTTTGATTTATACAGGAAAGTTCTATCAAGATTTCGTACATGTCGCAAAGACATAATAGTCTTAAATCGTGCAAAAAAATCGATATAATTTGCATAGATTGTCTCCGTAGAGCGGATTGTCGACTAATTGATGATTTTTTTTTTCAAGAAGTTCCTCGAATCAATAGCGTAACGATAGATTTACAACTTTTTCGGTTTTTTACTCTGCACACTACCAACTTTGATACTGTCAAAGTAACGACTTTGCTTCCTTTTTTGAACAGAATAAAACAGACCTATATTTACAAAATGGGTATACCTACTTTAATTGAATTCAATTCTTCTAATAATTGTAAACCTTGCTCCGATTCCATGTCAAAACTGGAATGGCAACAAAATCCAGAAAATTACGTGCGCTGTATAAGGAAAACACTTTTATGTTAACTGTTTAACATTTTACGAGAAATCGTCGAAGATAAACGAGATCTTTAAAATTCAACTTCCACAGCAATTCATGAGGATGTAAATATTGCATTAAGGTTTACATAAGCATTAAAAGGTTTCCATTTTCAAGTCGTTGTCATTTGACTCTTTTATCCTATATTCAATTACCTTTTAAGAGGATTTTAATCTGTTTAGAAAACAAGCGTTATCAATCCCCATTAGAGTTGCTCTGTTTTCGATAGTTTTATTGTTGTAATATTGAATCGATACAGGTAAATTCGGTTTGTGTTGTTGTATGTTAAACACCATCAAATATGCAAAATGTGTTATATTTCATTGATGATGTGGATATTTGCTATATTCGAAGTGCTCTTATTGTTAGACATCGACTGAAAAGTGCATATTCTATCTAATTTTGTTGCTCTAGAGGAATTACGGGATCTAAAGACGTGTAGTGATAATAAAATAGAAAGCCTCTTGTTATCAAAAAGATCTCTTTCTATGTTTTTTTGTTTGTGGTAGCGAGGAGAATTTTTACAGTTATCGACCAATACAGTGATTGATTAGTTTGCATACCTGTCTGAACTGTTATAGAATGTGAAGAATTGCACGTATTTAGAATAGTGATTGATTACATCCTAGAATTATAAATTATCACCGATGATTGTGATGTTTTGGAATGTTGTAATGTCACTAATAATGTGAACATGTTCTTCAGTCTTAAACAAAATGAGAAATAAGAAATTTTATTATCTCACGACCAAAAAGGTGAGAATTTCAGCTTTTCGATTGCCTCTTTTGTTATATACAGACGAATTTGATTAAAAAATCAATATTTTGAATGATGGTTGTATAAAATGAATTCAACAAGAATAACAACGAAAAAGCATTGTAATCCACAAACAAAATTAAAATATCTCTTCTGTAACATAAGTACATACGGACATATTTTGAATAATTCAAATATTGTTGCGGTCGGGATGACTCGAACAGCTAAATGTATGATTTTCCAGTTTTCAGTCTAATTGAAATGAACGGATACAAAGAAAGTACCACAAATTCAATAAAACAACACTTTTCCATCATCCCTTGCTCGTTATACTGAAATTCTAAATATTTTAGAATTTGATTTACTCCATTCGTGTGGCAGTCGTGATAAACCCCAACAAATTTGCCCACATCCGGTAGTTATTCGAATAAAATACTTTGTATATTGTATACAAAACTGAATATATTGATTGCAAAAGATTTAAAAAAAAAAGTAAAAAAATGCAGAAAATCTAAAGCTCATCCGAGGGGGTTACAGAACCAGCCAGACTCTCCCATGCTGAAAGGCCGATTTGTTTCCAACCCTCCATTGTTTGATTAAAATACACATTTACATATGCAAATGTATGTGGTATGTTAAATCTTGTGGCGAATTGTTATGAAATTAATATTTAAATAATCCCTGTGGCTATCAAATGTTTATTTGTTTATTTAATGATAAATTTTATAGTGCACAGATAACTAAAATGAACCAGACTCTAGCTTGCTGACAATAAAATTCATCGTCAATATATCTCTGATTATTTTCAGTTTACGCAATATTTTCCAAAAAAAAAAAAAGATTTAACGAACATCCACAATTGGGAAAGTTTGTAGTGTGAAGTTTCTAGGAAAAGCTTGATACCTCTAAACTTGAGAAAAGGTTCATCTTTTATTTATTCAATTTACCGTTCAAGTGTGAAAAATTGAAATAATTTTTCTCAAGTTAAAGTGCAAAAGAACAGGGGAAAAGTAGAGGAAACAAATAGCAACCAGTTAACAGAAACATCAATAAATGATACTTTGGTGATAAATAAAACAATCGTATAGCAAAGAAATAGGTCACCATGTAAAACATACAGATTTATTCAAAATCCGTATTGTTTCTTCTTGTTTTATTTGATCGTATTTTCTCGATTTTGTATATAAATCTCAACCCATTTACTCCTTTTTTATGATTCAGGGAATAGACGTGAATTAGCGAAAGGAAAAGCACTTAAACGGCTTATTATTTGAACGTTCGAAGTCGTACATATTCAAAAGAACTGAAGAAGAAATTCCGTTGCAAATACTTTATCGATAGCTACTCTTTATGATTTTTTTCTATATATAGTCGCATAACCGGGAATATCTGGACCATCGGTACACCCTGAGCATGTTCCTGTTTAAGCAGTATATCCATGAATAATTTCAACCAATTTCCTGCATAATTTATAAAGTAATCTACCTTACAAAGTATTTTTAGTCAATTAAAAATCAACAATTGGGGATTATTTAGGGCAACTGCATTATTAAATAAATTCTAAAGAGTATGACGAGAAACTTAGCCCAGTCCATTAAGAGCTTGGTCCAATTAGCGGTTTTCTGTTGTTTGTTTCCTTTCTTCCACCCCATAAACTCTTTACAACATGAAGGACTTGTTTGTATTTTTCAAGAAAATCTACAACATTGTGGTTACAAAGTATAAAATCGCAGATGTTGTACTACAGTGAACAAAAACGAGATCGGTTAGAATTGATACTGACTTCACTTCTATTATCAACTACATTTCACCAATATTGCTTTATCTTTTGCCATATTGGAAACGGTTCTCGTTATTTTCCTACAGAAATGACGATATCTGAAAAGTCGGAAATTGGCTCTAAAGTGGATACAATAACCGAATTGACCACCACACAAATCTTATTATTCTCGATAATGATTTTCATTATATACGACAATGTGTTTGTATTTTTATTTTTAGTTTGTTTAGTGTGGGAAATTGAGCGAACTCACATGACAGATGTGTTGGTTTGAGAATTATGACGATGATATCCTTTTAGTAAAGCCTGCCATAGTCAAACTTTTTTTTCTTCTATTCTGTTGGATTTATAAAAGACGCTCCCTTCTTACAATGTTTTTTTCCCAACGACAGCAGAAAGAATTGCAAAACGGTCTATTTATGAATATTCTCGACATCTTCCATAGATGATAATGCGAGATAAAAAAACTTTAAATTTGCATGAAATTTTCTTATTTATTAATAAAACAATATTAAGAATGATTCAGCTGAAATGTAAGAGAACTTTAATAACAACTTTCTTTCTATAAAACTAACATAATCGATCCAGACTGTGCACAAAAGTTACACTTTTAAACTCTTAGAAATAATGGGGAATTGGGGAATAGTGGAACTTTTCGACTGGCGCACATTCACCAATGTTACTCCTCCAATTTGGAAACTACTATTACTTGATGATTATTTCATTAAATTGAATAATATCGAAATATAGATTCCTGTTGTTCTTTGTAACGAATATAAACCCTGCAAATACCGCAAACCCTCCATGAGTTCCTGACATCTAGGTTTGATGGTTTGTTATAAACGCTGATGTGTTGAAATTAGTTATCGATTGATAGATGTTTTGA
The DNA here is from genome assembly GCA_037414755.1 of Lydus trimaculatus. NCBI lineage: Eukaryota > Metazoa > Arthropoda > Insecta > Coleoptera > Meloidae > Lydus > Lydus trimaculatus. The sequence goes on along the minus strand of JAZBGY010000357.1, from coordinate 10,492 downwards.
TTAGATTCGCCATCAAGAAACACTTTTATTCTCTTCGATATAGCAGAAGGTGGTGTTATTTATATTTACAATAAGGGTAAAAATTGTAAGAATGTTGGGCGTAGAAACGCATCAAAAGCCCTATATTCCAATTAACAGTTTTATGTTATAACTAATGAAGATACAGTGAAACTATCGACATTTAAGTCACGTTCAGCCCAATTTATGTCACTGTATCGAATCTATTTCAAAGCGTTGTATGGTAAATCTTCATCAATACCTATTCTATTTTGTAACGAACGAAACAACATTACCTGCTATATTTTTTACAAAACTATCGACTTTACATTAAGCTCGAAGGTTGCACTTTATTATCACACCATTCATACACCGATAAACCAAGATTATCTATTCAGATGTATTGGTGTACAGGAGGTGAAATTTGTTGCATTAAATCTTCAACCAGCAGGACAATAATTGCAGATTACTGCACAATGCAATAAACCAGATAATTGAGATTACTCTCTTTCTAGAGAGAGAAATGCAGATTATTCGCTATATGTCTTGAGATAGGCGCCAGATGGAAATCGTTGTGTAGTTGCAAATGGTGTGGCTGTCTTTTTTTCGCATTCCTACTAGAAAATTGCAGAACTAATTCTTTTCAAACACGGTCCAATGCGACGTCTATGTAAAACCATTTGTTTCACTACAAAATTATTCATCTCTTTTAAGAGAACTTTTAAGACACTTTTAACGATTTATTACACGATTTGCCTTGAAGTTAACCGAACAACAAAAAGTATCCCAATATTTTACAGGATCTAGTTAAATTTTTATTTCACAATTACACGGTGGAGGTGATGAATTGTAAGAAACTCTAGTAGAAGAAGCGCAAAAAAAAATCATCTCTTTTTCTCCAGAGTGACAAGCAATATCAAGTTCGTTGTATGCTACAAAGTAAAGAACATGTTCTCTTTGAGTGTATGATTGTGTTATAACTTAATAAGTTCCTTTCAAATCTAGAGACTACAATGACTTTTATTTTATTATTAAATTCTTCATATCGCTTCCAATGGAAAAGTTTATTGAACGCAATTTTTTTGAATATAACTTCTTGGGAAGCACTTTCCAAATTATTTGTAAGTTCGCCACTTTGAAATACAACCAACTAACCGTATTTTTGTACAAAATCCCCTACTACAATTTCGACACGGTGTGTTAAGAGCCACGGCTCACACTTACTGCTTACGATAAGAGAATCAATGCTGCTATTATCAAGGGTGTTATCTAAATAATTGACAGTTCTTAATTTGCCTCAAATAATAATAACAATTCTGATAAGCTGAAGAGTTAACAGTGACGTACAGCACAATAAATGAACGAGGAAGAGTAGATGACAATGTAATGTAAACAAATATTGTTTGGATACGCTTATAGATAGATTTATTTGAATTCTTCTCCTTTTTGTTTACCTTTATTTTGAGAAGAAAGAGCCTGTTTGAGCTTTGCATATTCAGTAATGGAATTTTGGGGAAACTTGAAGGTTTCACGTTAACAGTATAGAATCTAGCAGCTGTTAAAATATACTTTTTTGCCCTCCTACAGGATTTACTTGCAATCGTGTTGTTGTTGTTTCACTTCGCTTCACCTGAAATGATGTTGGTTGAATTCTTTAGTTTTCTATGAAAACAAATTAAAGTTCTCTAGTGTGAAATAGATTCTCAATTATTTCTATATAAAAATCGAGAACAAAATTGATTGGATTGGATGCGTTAGTGTATAAATCACAAAATTTTAATCTTTGTTTTTCTAATAAATCTTATGAGATAAACAGATAGATAGATCGATAGAGAAGCGAAGAAAACCAAAGGATTTTATAACAATATCTAAGGATGTACGGCTGATATCAAAGTAACATATCATATCTAGCGGACCGAGGGAATAATGTGGTTGGAGTAGAACGGAAAATCAGATTTTAACTCTAAAGGGTATAATAAAGCAAAATGTGATAAGAAGAAAGATGGAAAGATTCTCTTTCTTTCAAAGTAAAAAGTATACTGAGTCAACATCAACCCATCCTTAACGTTCACATCATTAGTTTTCTGTATAAAGCTGTCACCCTAAAGGCGGACATCATCTCGTGGGAAGGTAGTTGTTTGATGGCTTGTATTTTTCAAGTTTATGAACAAACTATAAGAAAATTTTCTCTTCTGAACAAATGAATTAATTTCATAGTAGATCGTTTAGGTTTAGTTAACGGCCAAGAGATGATATTATGCAGTTTGGTGGATGCGCCGGATCATTACAAGTAGTAGGAGAAAACTTGAGATAATTATGGAATAATGGACAAACAAAAGAAAAAAATTAACTAAATAATAAATAATTTGTTAGCTTAACATAATTGCAATTAGATAAATGACACGATGGTTTTAGATAAATTCCCAATTGTGTGTTATAGATAGTCTCACGTCAAGATGTTGTTCGTCTTCCTCATCATGTTCTACTATTAAGTTTGCTAGATAAATTTACCATCACTAGAACCACTATAACCATTCATACTAGCCGTGTAACATCCCTTCACATCATCCATTAGTGGATTTATATGAACCACGATAGCAAATGACGGTTGGTCCGCCCGAAATGCTGGTCTTGCTAATCTGCACTGTGGTCTCTGAACTTACGAAGCGTCAAAATTATGTGCGGATATAATTCGGTTAGAATAGAGAAAGACACGGACTGAATCTATATATGTGTATGAAGAGAGACATTAGAGAAATGGTGATGTTTTAGGATGGCTTTTTTTTGTCTCGAAAATTTATTTGATAACATTTACCTTATCTTCGTAATGGGAGAATATAAAAGTAATTATTTTAATAATCAAGAATTTGTCAGCCAATTTTCGAGATATTTTAAGTAGAAATTCCAACATAATCCTACACTGTATCCGTGTGCATACGGACATTTTGGTGATTACAATTTCAAATAATTGTAATATTCCTCTACGTAGAATTGCTGAATGTATGAAACCTAGGAATTAGAATTTCATTTTTTTTCTACTTTATATATTCATAGCTAATGGTAGTGGCGTATCAAGGATCGTGCAATGTATTTCGTTTGTACTGGAGACTCTTAAGAAACATAACGAGTAGAGTATTTTGAATATAGGAAATATTTCACGGAACTGAGTGAAACTCAAACATTAATTTGAAGATTATTGAAGACGACTCTGATGCAAGATTTTGTATTGAAGCATTAAGGTTTCAAAGATTCACAAAACAAAGATGTGCTGACATTTGTTAACAAAATCTATCTCGTTGTTCATGAATTCTGATGAAACTTCACCTGATTATTGACTACGGTATATAATAACGACCGTATCCCTGGGGGTTATTGGAAGTTTCCCTAAAGTAATTGAATTTCAAAATAATCCTTATAGTCCTCTTTAAATAAAGCTACGTTCCCCATTTTTGTCCATTGATTTTCAAGTTGTTTTGAATTGATTTCATTCACTCTGCTTTCGTTTCTATTGTAACTGATGCTTGAAAACAGATTATTTGTCCTTCCGGTTGTTCAATTTGATACGTGAGTATTTTTATTACATATGCAATGATTCATTAATTAATTAAAATTTTCAGGATATGAGGGGCTCATACAAAAAATCATGCAACAGATGATGAAATTTACTTATTGCCAAGTGAACTGACAGGCATGTTTAACATTTACCAAATTTATCAACCATTCAAACAAATATTAGAGAGTGAATACACGTGTCAGGCATGTGATATGCTTTACATATCATCAATGACAAATGATTACCGACTTTATACTACCGTAAATGAAATTTGTCTTCAATTCCATTCCATTCCTCTATCACATTCTCTAAATACTCACACACAACCATCGTGTCCCGATGTATGGCTTGAATTTGAACAATTCTTCAATGTCTCGGCTTTCGTTATCATCAAAACAGACCCACATTCGTTGGTTATTGTTTTTGGTGTTAGACATCAAAATTGTATTTCAACTGAGAACGATCATATGGTATGGTGCTAGTGGAGGGTGAGCTTTCTGTTTGTGTCCATTTCCTTGTTGTAAATGGAGTAAAAATAACAAATTTATGAATTTTTGCTGAGATAAACTGCAGTTTCATTATGAATCGAAGTTCTGATTGGACAGAATTCGAAGGGTGGATTATAATGGAATAGCGGAAATTTTGTTGTTTTATCTAAAAATAAACGATTCGATATAGAGAAAGTCTCATAAAAACCAATTGTTTACCCATTATTCGTTTACATTGGATAAAAATAGAATGTTTTTGTTCAATATTGGATTATGCATCACCATTTTTCCGGTGTTTGTTTCATCATATATCTATTGTAAAGAAATAACAAAATTTTCTAACTAGTAATTCGGGAAAATTGTTTAATTAAGTTGTTATTAACAAATTTCCAGTTGAAAACAATCTTACATTGATTGATAATAACAGACTTTAGGGTAATAAATACAAGCCTACGGTTTCCTTTGTACTGAATCAAACACATGAAGAATTTTTATATTTTAAAGGATTCTTCTTTCTTTAACCAAATGTACGCCTGTCTGAACAATTATTGCACCAACAAAACTGTTAGATACAACAATCTGAATATATTAATTAAAATCACCCCCCGAAAACTCCTAATTAACTTTTGATTAACGTTCTACTGTAAAGGGGTAGATGCACGTGTTATGTGCGCAAATATGGGCCGATAAAATATACATAAAAGTTATTCCCAGGGTTATCCATAAAATAACTTTTATAACCTTAACAACCCTCCGGTTTTATGAATTTCTATATAGTGAAATATCATTGGATTGCTCAATTCGGAATGGTTGTAAATTCAGAAATTTTACAATTTTTTCCTTTCTGTAATCAGAGAGCATCTGAGTTTGATACAATAATGAAAGAAAACCGTTACAAAAAAGCTAAAAAGAATTCTATATTTTTACAATTTGGTTGTAAAAGTTAACAATTTTCCAAAACACTAGATATGTTAACATTTTTGAAATTACTATGAAAGTTCTTAAAGTTTGTCTGATTGCTGGTACGAGAAAAACTTCTGAAACTAATCGAACTGGGAGTTTCTGTTAAGATGCACCACCATCATTATAACTACGATCGTCAGCAGTATTGCGTTGTGTTGTCAAAAATCGTCGGCTTTTTTCGTAAAAACCTTAATGAAAGTCAGTGTAGATAGTGAATAATAGCAAAAATAATATTAATAGTCGGCGAATTTCGTACATTTTTCATTCATTGTCCGGAAATATTAAGAATTCCCATGTTTGTTCAGGTTGCTGTGTTTCATCCACACTATCATCTATAAGTTGAACGTCTGACTTGCATGGAAGCTTTTGTGTTAAAATCACCATTAACGTAAGCTTTTAGTATTTTTCAATCGAAAAAAATTGAATGCTATTTCTTTGAAAAAAATATCGAAAATTGGTGGAGGCGCCGGGCAAAGTGAATCAAAATTTTTTTTGTGTGTATAATTTATTCAATTAATTATAACATAAACTGATTACACGTTTTGTTCTCTAACTACTCTTATTGTTTGGTCAAATTTACTGAAAATCCATAAAATATTCAACTGAATTCCGTCAACAGTAATTGTTTCTTGTTGAAACATAAAAGCCATTTCGTATTCATTGACACATCCATTTATACAAAGAGGCAAAGATATAATTTGATATTCAGAATCACTACAGGAACCAGTATAGGTGTGAGACTATATGGGTTAATGAATAATTGATGAATCCCACTCTTTATTGATGAGGCAAACGAAATAGGCTACCTTTTCCCAATTTTAGTTTCTTTTACTTCTTTTGTTAACAAAAAGTAAGTTCTATAAAATTATTATTATTTCAGCAAACATATAAATTGCTTTGAAAATATCAACAGGATTTGTGTCATTTCATTCATCGTTCCCATCATCAAAGTATCGCAGGAATTGATTTTATTATTTCGAATATTTTCAACTGCATTTGTGCGAAATATTCTAGCTAGATAGCAGTTGATAACGTAGATTTCGGTTTAAATATCGCACATAATAGATGTGCAAATAATATCATTATTTATACGTTTATAAGTACAGATAAAGGGATATAGTGAAGTAAATAGGATTACTATAAGTAGCCTTATTTGTTGAACTATCACGTTCTATTTTAATGCACCAGATTATATATAAATATACCGCAAATGTGTAAAATCCGTTCAACAACAATAACAATATCCTACAGAAGGAAAAATAATTTCTGTTACCAACAGTTTATTAAGGAATTATCTCGAATTATCTTCCATAAAATGTATTACCTACACTTTAAGATCGTTAAATTTGATTTGAAATGATGCGATCCACATGTTATTTTGTACGAAATTCCTTGTTACATAATAACATAAAGCCAGCTACACACAATGTAAATACTTGTATTGAGAGACTTGAGATAATTATCAATTTTGTATCTCCGGTTCAGCAATTTCTTGTCTCATCTCTTCTTTACTCTATTACAACTATACCACCCTGTTATTTGGTTTTGTATAATTGATACAGTATTGTCGAGCAAATTTCAGGGCTATTTCGGATTTAATTGGAAGTTAGATTTGCATTGGTCTCTATGGCAAATAATTGTACACAATTGAATTAGAATTTCAGCATTAATCATTCATTTTAATTAGGATTTGCTGAAGTCTCTACTAGGTGTATTGAAAATCCACAGAACTGTAAATACAATTTATGACTAATTTTAAGGGTCAGGCAAAGACGCCACGAATATAGAGACAACGTTATTTATTCAAGAAAACAGTTCAAGGGATCGTAGGTCTGTACTATGTTTATTTCAGTGTAATCAAATTGACCTCATCTAAGTTTCCATTCTGTCGTCAGTCTGTTTCTTCTTTCTTTATCTATAAATTAAATTTTACCGTCAATATGCTTGCGTAGACGTCTATGATCCTGAAATATGTTTACAACGTCATAAACTATCAATTATTGCGCCTTCTATGGATCTATGGGGATCCGCCCATCTATTTTCTAATGTTATTGATAACGTCATCTAGACTATTCACAGTAGCAATACTTTCTTTCTCTTTCCTAAAATTTGTGTATTTTTCTATAAATTCAGGTACAAAGCTAAATGCTACTTCTCTGGAGACTATTTGAAGGTAAAATTAAACTAAAAGAAAATTTGAAAGTGCTGTAAAACTAATGACATGAAAAGCATAGTCATACATGGGAATGCCGTTAAAGCATAAAAAGAACCGAGCGTTTTGAGGTGAACACAGAGTTGCTCTCTCACCTTTGAGTAAAACTGGCAAAATCCGTCTATCTTTAACTGTATGCATATTTTTTACACTCAATATCCCTTCAACGATTTATCTACGTTTAGGGAAAGATTCTCGACAAATCAATAAAGTAACAATCAAACATTAATTGTTGATAACGTTATCAAAGTCATATTTACGTTTCGGTGATAACATCCAGTTATTTTCTTTCAACTTGTAAGTTTCCAAGTTCTATTGAGAATCGTAAGTTTCAAAGTGGCTTTAGTTGTTTTTTCCAGTAATTTGTAAGACGAAAAGCTACATTATATCGTTTACAGTTTCAAGTTTTCACCTGAGACCAGTATTATGTTCTAAATATGTTTATTATCTTTTTGTTAATTATGATAATATGATGGATAATTTCATACAGTTTGTATATTGTTTAGCCTTTCTTTTTATTGCAGTTTTTGCTTACTTTTTGGTAGATTACAGTGTCAACTGTTAATCCCCAAAGTAATAAGTAGGAGACGAACTTCATATTTTATATATGATAGCAGCCATCAATCATCAAATGTGAAAGTATCAGATTTTTAGTGAATTACTAAAGTTATCTCAATAACTGGAAGAAAAGACGACATTCTGCAAATAATTGAATTGAATGACCCCCAGTCGGTGCACTTCTGGATTATAAATTGTTTTCAATTGAAATTGTTGTAAAATTTACATTCAAACAATATTCTAATAAATTTAGAAACTGATTGCTAGCAATATGAAACTTAAATTGATAATATTGAGAATTAGGATACCGTTGGGTGATGCCAGTAAGTAGGATTTGGAATAAAATGATCTTCAGTTAATATGGGTGGTGGTAGTAAAGTGTAGTTGTGGTGGTTGATTCTATGTTGGAAATTAAATGATGTTGAACGGTGGCCCTTCTAGTTTCAAGTTTGCCTATGACGATCTAAACCGTTAATTTTAGCTTGAAAACGTTGACAACGTTCACAAAATTGTAATAGTTGGAGTAGTTTAAGAGAATTATGTACAATCAGCATAACAAAGATGGGTAGATGTAAAACAAAGCTAAATACGCTACTCAGTAAGTTGAAAAAAGATAACAGATCCAGTTTGAAGTTTAAAAGAGTTACGAATGGGACAAAAATGCCATTTATTGAGAAATGTAGCTGCAGGCTTCACCAATCCCTGTGAGATAAAGTCACCTACTTTATTTTGGTATTCCTCTTTACACTTTCAACAATAGTTCAATGGTAATATCTCCCAACGAATAGTAAATTCTGTCGCCTTCACTACTTTGTAGTCAAGCTGACAACTTCAAAATAGACAGGCTGTAGTTATAACTGTATTTCCATTGTGGTCCCTGTTTTCTACCCTTTTCTAGTTTATTGTTTCATTAATAAACCCTATGAAATTATACAGAAGGGGTGAATTTTAATAAAACGGAAAACGATAATTCTTTTTTATTGTCCCGAAATAAAATTTTAACAACTGCACTAAAATAATTACTCTCACAATTTCTACCACGTATAAATCAATAAAATTCTGTTATAAAATTAACGAATTTCCATATAAATTGTAAATAGCAAGTCCATTTTCGGTAAATAGTCAGTCTCCTTTTAGATTTCTGTGTTATTTCATTAGGAAACTAGTTTAAAATCGTCAACTTTTCCAACATCAATCGACTTCTACCTGTTTACATTTGGATTGATTTTGAGTGGAAATAATAAAAAAATTGGATTGATGTTGTTCAGTTGAATGTTGCGAAATCTTACTGAATTCCCCTAGTTGTAATCTAACGTTTTTATCGGTAGCGATTATACGACTTGGTGCTACATTTCTAGAATCTGTCTGTTGCCATTGTTTGTATCAATCTATTTCTTTTGTTTTGTATCTCCTACAAGAATCGAACCATTAAATTCGAAATCGACACTAAGCGGTTGTTTATCGGAAGAGATCGAGTGAATATAAAAGCAACCGACCACTCTCAAATTTGCAATTCATTTTAATATCAACAGGATAAAGAATGAAAATTTCTTGTTTCTGTTTTATCTCGCACCTTGTAGGTATATAAACTGGATTAGGATGTAAAACACGCAACTATATAGATACAGCAGTTAGTGACACTTTAATTTAACGACACTCTAGGTTTAGTACTGCTTGTTGGTATAGCTACCGGGAAATGCATGTCTTTAATTACTTCCTAGATTAATTAAGATCTGAAGGTGGATGTGATGGGGTGATATGAGACTGTCACAATTTGATATTTACACTTTCTCACATAAGTTTAATCAATTATTTTGTAAGAATTCTATAAAGGATATTAGTACAAATCCGGAAAAAACCCTTATAGTTGATTAAATCCGTTCCCATTGTGACTGACAATTCCAAATGGTTCTTATGTGAGAGTCTTTTTTGCAGTTATTGATTGACTTCAAACAAAAAAATCTAAATTATCTTGGACCAACTAATGTTGTTTGTTTCTTTTAGACATTAAAAGAAATGAACGGATCTACTTCGAGTGGTGTAATATAAAATTTCTTTATTTCTAGACTAAATTGAATTAAACAATGGTTTATTTAATTTTGCACATTATCATTTTTTTTTTCTATTGCTTACTGTTGTTGGTAATGTGCTAAATTATGCTGAAACCATCAAATGTTGAATAACAAAATTATTTTCAGCACAATTAGAGCTAGCCGCAGTTAATTGAAAAAATCAACACAAAGTCATATGAAATTTTAACTAACTAACTCAAGCTTTACAATCAAAAAGAAAGAAACAATAGAGAAGATGTAAATTTTTTAAAATTATTTCCAGAATTGTGGAATATTGTATTTCAGGACTGAATGCGTAAACCGTGTTTATCTTACAGTTAGTAAACTAACGATACGGAGAGAGAGAAAGAGATCGAGAAAATTATGATGCATTTTGTACAGGATGGGACTAATAAAATAGCCGCACATAAAATATTTATCACACAATGCATAAAACATATTCACTTATCTCTTACATTCGCTTAAAATTCAACCCCCGCTTGAACCACATTCAGATTTATTGATGTTACCTGTATTGTTGTATCGATTCGTCTGTAAATTATCTTTGTTAAGGGTCCGCACGCGGTACATCCAATATCATTGAAAACGGGGGAAAAGATCACGGTCGCATTTTTCAATTTGAAGCAAAGGTCGATAGCTCAAAAGATCG
>JAZBGY010000356.1:54842-69631 GCA_037414755.1 Lydus trimaculatus | reverse complement strand
GGATCGAACTCACGACCTTAAGATTATGAGACTTACGCGCTACCTACTGCGCTACCGAGGCTTCTGATTTGCATTTCCTGAAATTTTCAGGCAATTTATATAAATAATTTCAGGATAATTATTTTCACATTTATTCAACACATTTCACAATCTTAATTGAACTACATTTACAATATATATTTACATTCTTTGGTACAACACATTTAATCTTATTGTTAATTTTTACATCGAAATCTTTCAGGACATTGCACAATTATTAATTATAATAACGATAATTATTAATTTTTTCTTCGAGATTAGCAACATTTATCGTCTATCTATATCTATCAATCTATCGTAAGTCTAATCTTTGGGAAAATATTTTTAAATATTTATTATAATTTATATAACTCTACAAAATGATCAAAAATAATTGAAAATAAAGTGCAAACACATACACACACAAAATTGCAAATATTTCCACTACAATAGCAAATGGAAAATAACTGCTTACAAATATTACCATAAACTCTACTGACCTCTGATCATTATAATTTTTTTTGTATAAAATGAGAAGTAAACAGATTGAAAGTCTCTCCACTCATCATCTTTGGCTGAAAGAATTGATGCTGCTGCTCTATCACATCGGAAAAAAATTACATCGTTTTACAACTAGATGTCACACATAAATTATGTACATTACCGAGAATCATAATAATAATAATAATTGAAAGATAAAACAAATTAAATATAAAAATAATTTTCATAATCGGCATAATTAGTATTTTTACTACTGCAGATCTGTGAGGGGTTTGTTTCAAAAATCTTCAAATCCGTACTTTTCGATACTGTTGTGGATTCTTTAGACTTTTGATCGATTTTCTTTGAGTCATCTTGTTTCGTTTGTTGTTGCTGTTTGGGCTTCTGTTGTTGTTGTTGTTGTTGTTGATGATGGAGGGAGAGTTGTTTTGAGAACTGGGCGAGATTCATTGCTGATTGATATTGGCGTTGTTGAGGTGGATCATTCAACCACAAGAACTATAAAATTAATTTAATTATACTTTTTGCGATTTATAATAGATGTTTTAATAATTACTCTACGTCTTGGTCGTGGTGGATAATCTGGATTCCGTCTAATTAAGAAATGGCATTTGTGTGACGGCAGCCACGTTTGTTGTACATGTAATGGTCGATCATCTGGATGAAGTTTTCGTTGTTGTTCTTTATCAGGATTAACTTCGTATAATGAGAATTGTTCAACACGCTCTTCACTATTATAACAATTTAATAATAATGCAATTAATTCATCGACTGTTGTACGAGCACTAATTAACAGACTTTTATATTGTGAATTACAATTCAATACAGAATCGTGAACTTTCACTAAACCACCGCGACGTGTTTGAAGCGAGAATCTGAGAAGAAACAATTAATTTTTCTATAAATAATAAAATTTTGTTTTCTGTAAAACTTACTTTGAATCACCACGAGGATGACAACTTTGCAATACCGCCGGTCTGGCTTCTTCATCTAAAGCTAAATGTGTACGAACACCAGCTTTACGGACAGTCACCTCCATACTCAAATAGAATAATTTCGGATCACGATGCTTCATCTTGTATTTACCCAATAATGTGGCTACAACTTCTTTGCACGTTGTTTGAAATGTAATGCTTAACGTTTTATATTCGATATCTGGTCGTAGACATTTCGCATACACTTTGATTGTTGTCTGTAAATTGATAAAAACAGTTGGAAAAATTTAGTAAAATTTGACAAAAATATTCCGGTACCGGGAATTGAACCCGAGCCTCCTGGGTGAGAGCCAGGTATCCTAGCCACTAGACCATACCGGATTGTGCTTAAAGTTCTTATAAAGTTTCTACAATTGGTTGATTAATTCTTAAATCAATAAATTTTTAAATTATTAGAAAATTTGAAAAAACGTTCTTCCGATACCGGGAATCGAACCCGAGCCTCCTGGGTGAAAGCCAGGTATCCTAGCCACTAGACCATATCGGATCTTGGAAGCTTCCCCAGGCTAAACCCACAGGACGTCTTAATTTTTGTCAATTTTTTAAAAAAATTATTGTGGCAATTTATAAAATAAACGTTCTTCCGATACCGGGAATCGAACCCGAGCCTCCTGGGTGAAAGCCAGGTATCCTAGCCACTAGACCATATCGGATTATGGAAGCTCTCCTATGATGAGTTTTCACGACGACTATTTGTTTATAAATGTTCTAAAACTATCTAAGTAGTTGTTAAAAAACGGTATTCCGATACCGGGAATCGAACCCGAGCCTCCTGGGTGAAAGCCAGGTATCCTAGCCACTAGACCATATCGGATTGTAAAAGCTCTCTCTTTTGTGCCGTCGCCAGGATATGCCTCGCCTTCAGGGCAATTTTCAGGTGTTATCATTAAAATTGTATTTTTGAATCATGATGAATTGTAATTTTCCCACCACCGCGAAGTGTCGCTTTCGGGCGACGAATAAAAATAGTAACGACGATTTTTGCAGATTCTTTTATTAAATTACCTAACCAACCACGATTATGATAATCAAACTCTAATCAAACAGTATACAGGTCGTATTAACCTAAATTATTGACCATAAAAGATCAAATATTGTCCACGCAAACAATCGCAATTATCTCCGCTAATTCTGAATCACTGTTAGATTAACAACGACAAAAATTAAATAATCATTACTTACATGAACATAGCTAGCTGGTATTAGATCTCTAACACTGTTTTTACGGGAATTATTCATTATTTTTAAAGAAAATTCATAGAGCGAACAAGAAATCCCTTTAAACTCTAGTCTAGAACTGGATTTAGATTAAAATCGACACCTTTACAGCGTCCTAATGCTAGGCGTCTTCCTGTTTTCCAACATACAAAAATACAAGAATAAATAAAAAAAAAAAATAGTGGGAAAGAAGAATATTTGAAATAGTCGAACACCCAGCGTTGCTTTTAAACATGATAAATGGCAGTATGGTTGATATTTTATGCTACAAGAGATTAGAATGATAAAAATCGAGAAAAAAAATACAAATTTTGTAATAAATTAAAGTCGTGATATTTAATTTGGAAAAGTTTAAAATCGAAAAAAATGTAAAAAATGTGATTAATTATCGATTTATTTAATTTATAGTCTTGTTTATGTTTGTTTATAATTAATAACAAATTTTTGAAATTTCGTATTGATTAGATAACAAGTTTACGCTTTTGTTCTCATTTGTCAAAGTTCCTTACAAGTGTTTCTACTTGTTAATCCGGTCTTTGAGAGCATTGTGATCGGCCTCTTACAAATTACCAATCAAGGATTTCTTGACAAGACAAACTATAATATTCTATATTCTTCAATACAAAAGGTACAAACAGTACCATTTTATATCTAAAAATAAACCTCTAATATTCCATATGGTTTGTTTTAAAGCACAGACCGGAACAAATAGTAATCTAATCTGGTACTACATTGTATGTAACACATGAAAGTAAATTGCACCATTAGGGATGATTTTCAAAAGTGCTTCCCTTCTTCTATCTTTGGTATATAAAAACGGTAGGGTAAATTGATATCAAGAGCCGGAAATAACCATTTGTACAGTTGAGCACGTGCACGTTATTCGAACACCTGATATTTTGATTTTTTTTTAAAGAAAAAAACAATCATGATTCAAATAACGCGCTCAAACTCTACATGACGATTGGTTATTTTTGCAAAAATAGGCGCGGATATTCAAATATTGGCATTCCGGAGAATGTCGATTCTAATTTAAAATTCATTATTATCTTTATAGCAATTAGTGATCTATTTCTGTCGACATTAAACTACCTGGCTTGATTGCCTAGCCATTATGGCGAATTAGTTTGCCGTTGGTGAAAGGTTTAGACGATGGCTATCATCTCAATTAAGAATTTTATCATTTTGTTTTTGTAACACTAACTTGAATTGTTTCAATATCCCGTAATTCAAGGTCCTGTTAATACCGGAAAAGGCACGCGAATTGATCATTGTGCTTCCTGTTGTTGTTGTATTTTTTTTGTTGTAAAATGCATTAATAATAAAACAAAATTTATTCTTCCTTTTGGAACTTGGAAATTTTCAACTAATTAATTAAAATTGATGAATTTAACGGTGAGTTGTGTTTTCCAAAATAGGAAAAAAAAAAGATTCTTTACATTGATTTTTACATCTTTCCTGTACAGCACCAACAAATGTTTACTGATAAAACAGGAATGTCGTTGACTATGTTTAATCTTGTAGATTTCTTATCAGAAAAACTTGTTAACATTTTACTATTTACAATATTTATTATTAGACAGTCTACTTCATTTTTTTTATTGGGTGCTATAATAATATAATAAAAATAACTGCCCTACAATTACCCCTTTCTTAAATTTCTATTTTTAGTCACGACAAGAGGAACGTGTTCAATATTAATGGTTCGCCCCCAGTATATACAACAACATAAGGGAGATTTTATAATAAATGTTGTAAAAAGGGTCGCTTGTTGTTGGGTTCTTGTGTACCGTGTGCCACTAATAAAAACCTCACCTTTTGCATCCTGTCTTAAGTTAAGATTGTCGTACAGCTGGCTGTACGATTTTTTTTTTGTTTAAATAAACAAAATGGAAAATTATAATAATAAATTGATGGCAACCTTATTGTTATTATAGTGAACCAAATCGGATTTGATCTGCTTGATCACGTAGAGAATCTCCGGAAAGAAAGTACAGATATATTTGCACGATCTTGGAGTTAAGTTGAGTAACTTAAATTTGATTGACTATACTGCTGAAAATCAGGAAATAGAACCTTTAGCCATGTGGTTGCACTAAAAATGCTATAGGGTCAGACAGGGACAGGATACGTATGGCGTGTGCCATTTGGTTAGTTGTCGTTTTGACGGTGTTTTCTCTTGTAAATCCTCAACATTTAAACATCAGCACACAAATCCATTCACATCAATCTATTCAACACGTGAGTTTTCGTTTATTAAAACGGAACTGACATACATCTAGTTCAGAAACAACGACAATCCAAAAAAAAAGGGAAAATTATTAGGGAAATAGAAAATTTTTATAATTTTGTGTTGAAAATAAAGGGAAATTAGACTAATAATTTCCAAATTACTGTTATCAAAAATTAACTTTCTAGTTAATGTTAATTAATTTAAAACAAACAATCGCATCATTATTTATTGCAAAATAAGGAAAGTGTGGGTTTTTCTCGTCGACTCTTTTACAATAAACAATTAGATTTCAACGAAAATTTCGAATATTTAATCGAAAATTATTCTTTTTTCCATGTAGGTGGTATACACACACACACACAATCTAATTTTTTTCTTAACAAGGAAGACACAGTTTCGTGTATTAATAGGAAACACGCTATTATCAATTTATTGTTATATCTTTAAATTGCCAGTAATTTTCATTAAGGAAATTTTCTTTGATTAGACAAGACAGGAATGAAGAAGACGATAGAAGAAAAAGTCGTATGGTTAGTTTCAATAATCTTTAACATTAATAAAATGCAATATCCGCATAGTTTTATAGAAAATTTCCTGTTGAATTGAAGAGAGAGAGATGTTTTGATTGAATTGTGATAGGTCTTTGCCCCTTATAATCAATGTTTAAGACTTTTATAATTCAAATATACTTAGGGTTTTTTTTTGTATGAAAGGGTTACTAATAATAATAATGTTAATAATAAAGGATCAACAACCGCATTGAATAGAAGGCCTTATATGTCTTGAATATTAAACAAGAATCAACTATGAATTTGATTAATGCTTTTTATCACACACTGTAACATATGTTTTATTAGAAAAACTCCATGTTTACTTTTGTTAGATTTTTGTAAGAAATACCACTTTATACAATACAGGCTGTACCGCTTGACTAGAATGCACAGTTCAAAATAATCTGGGTGGTCAAATTAGGCGAGACACCCAGTATTTGTTGTATTTATGATTTCGAAAGATGTTTACCCACTTGAAATGGACTCAAATTTTTTTTTGATAAAACAACCATCTACAGTCAATATTTACATGTTATCAAATTTCGTTATCAATAATAGACGACAATAATAAATATAATCTAGGTGGTCTTTTGTTTGATTTAATTAAAAATAATCCTGAGAATTATTCAAAAATAATTTTAGTAATTTTTTACATTGTTTTATTTTTTATAAATTTTTTTTTTGAAAGAATAATTGTGAAAACTAGGCTACTATTTATTATGGGAATAATGAAGTAAATTTCAAGGATGTCTCGTTGGTAATTCCCACATTCTATATGTTTTAATCAAAAACTACATAAAAATAAAGCCGTTATACAGTTTTTTTACGTTTTATTTTTTTTTTTGTTTTTCGGAAAAAAAGGGTTTCATCAACAACGGCAACCAGATGATGCCATACAACACCATGAGAACATCCTATGGGAAGCGCAACTTTTACCTTCTTTATTCACCATCATTATAACGTCATTATAATTGAAAAAAAAAAAAACGAACAAACAAACGAAAATAGGATAAAAATCTGTTAACCTTTAGCGATTTTTTTTTCCGTCAAGCAAAAATTTTAATGAGAACAAATATGCTCGTTATATACGATGAAAGGTGAAAAATAAAAAGTAAACAACCAGAATTTGTGGCACCTATATTTCGTAATATTTGCATATTAAATTTCAATATTACAATATTGAAGTCGACCTTACAAGGCAACCTATTTCCACGGGAAAAGAACACAAATTCCCACGTCTTTTCTTTCCTAATTCTATTCTTATATAATTCCATGCATTTTTTCTCTACTACTAATCTCTTTCAAGTATTTTTTGTTGTTATTGTTGTTGTTGTTGTTATTATTTTATTCCTGTCTATAAATTCCCAGGTAATTATTGAGTTAAATGCTAACTGTTGTTTTGTTTTCACATGTTGACTGTTTGTCAATTTTTAATTAAAATTTTTTGAATAAAAATTTCCAAACGCCAAACGTTGCGAATTGATAAAAACCGCGCATCCGGGATGTTTTTCTGGTTTAAATAATGAAGTGTTAAAAGATGTATTGTTGATATCAAGTAATTTGATATAAATAATTGCGGAATTTATGATGATAAACATACATATAATGTTTATTTATAATAAAATTGTTTATATTCGACTAAATGATAGTAATTATAACGGGTGATTAAATTTATTGTTGTGCAAATAAATTTCTCACCTGTGGATTCGATATTGATGGTTCGTGTAATGATGAATAACTCGATGAACGACTACCCAACGGTTCTGGACTCAAACTACCATAGGATGTTGTTGAACTAAGGGACACTGTGTCAGCTCTACTCCTGTAAGGAGAAAGCTGCACGTGTTTCATCATCTGGAAAAACACCAAAAAAGTACAATTATAGTTATGTCCAATAAAGATAAGGTCTATTGTATGTTGTAATTTTAAAGCTTTTCTATTTTCTATACAAGACAAGAGTTTATTATTTATTTATTTGTTAGATATTCAAGTTATCAAGGGTCGAAATTTGGTAGACCCGCACCGCCAACACACAACAATAGTTCCATTTAGAAATGAAACTTGGTCGTTATAAAAATTCCCGACACGTGGATTTTTATTTTTATTTGTTTTCGTATTTATTTATTGAAACGTGAGAAAATTTATAGTTTTCGATTTTTTTTTCTCTCTCAACATAAATGTCT
Organism: Lydus trimaculatus; assembly: GCA_037414755.1. Classification (NCBI taxonomy): domain Eukaryota; kingdom Metazoa; phylum Arthropoda; class Insecta; order Coleoptera; family Meloidae; genus Lydus; species Lydus trimaculatus. Next base: position 61,932 of record JAZBGY010000356.1, on the reverse strand, counting down.
CCAGTTGTATACCTGTGCTACGTCTACATACACCATACATACCTTACAGTTGTCGTCTTGTCTCGAATCAAATTATCATTATGATAATTATCATTAGTGGAATAATTATTAAAGGGGCATTTCCTGTTATTGCGTTTCTAATAAACGTCTCAGTATCGACTGATTTTTTTGTTGCTTTTCTAAAAAATGCAAGTAAAACAAAACAAACTATGCACCTTGAAACCGATACGGTAACATTCGTATTATAAGAGATCAACGTAACAAAATCTTGTGGTTTCTCAACAATTTCTGTGGTCATTGGGAGTATCTAGGGCGACGACTTTCGTTGTGTACATATTGAAATGTGTATAAATGATTCTATTTAAAAAAATATTAATAATAATAATAACAATAAATAACTGCCGGATATTGAGGTATATGTTAGTTAATTTCAACTGTCTCAATTTGGATGTTACAACAGAGACAATTTCTAAATTATTATGGAAATGTTTGGAGAATTTACATAAAAACAGATTTAGTTTTCTAAACAAGGCAATCCATTGAAAAAATTATCGTTAGAGTCTCTTTGCATCAACAGAAAGACAGAGAAACTATCTAAAATTGGTAGTTGACGAAATCTGTAAGGTTATCAACAGGACATATCTTCCCTTGTTAGTTTAAGTAACAAACAACTACAACTGGAAAAAAAAATTAATTATGCTACAAGATTGTAGTTACACTGTTGATAAACGATTGAAAATGTGTTTTGTCTTTTTTAATAAAAATACAGCAAATCGAAATTGGCTTGACTACGACTCTATTTTATAACAATCAAATAGAAACAGTAAATATTAGTGCTTGCCAAAAAGAATATAACTTATAATAATGTTAATATAGTTCGTTTCATTAAAACTAAACAAAATTCCTTTAGAAACTATAACAGGACTCTGCTATAACGACTCCTATGAGATACTTTGATTGATTATAACCGTTATCTGTTAAGTTGAAAAAATGTGGAACATTATAAAAATCAGAGAATACATCAACGAGACTGAAATTTCTTTCAGCTTGAGGCGCAAACTACCGAATTTCACTGAATTTCAAAACAAATTTACGAAAAATCCAATAAAAGTGATATTTCCAAATTTTGTTGTTATTGCGATAAATGGAATTTTAAATTTGTAGGACAATTACCTACATATCCACAAACAAATTTGGTAGCGTGTAATTTCGATTTTTTTCACCAATTCTGACTTCCGCAGTGCGATTTCCTGTTTACTGTTTTGATATAAAAAAAAAAACAATTATCTTGTATTACAATTGTTTGTTTTTTTATGGTTTGTAAATATGATAAGGAATCAATTGAAATCACCACAGTGTATGGCTCATTAAATCAGGACAAGGTTTCAATTATTATTCTTTTTTTTTCTTCAGTTTAGTTTAAGATGAATTTTCACTTTCTTTGGACTTGTTGCCATCTGGTAATACTTTCGTTTTATTACGATTTTTAAAGTTATTATCCACAATAAATAGTCTATAATCAAGAGATTGCATGGATCAGGTGTGGGTAATTGTAATATTATGCATCATCATCATCATCATCCTTGGTATTCCTGAGCTAGTCACGTGACAAATCCACAACAATCACAACATCAGCCTTTGTCTTGTAATCTGTCTAGCCGTTCAATCAAATATGCCATCAACCATCTGCATTATCATCATGTCCAGATGATGATAATCTCCTATAGACCTGTCCATATATCAGTTAACAAACAGTATTGTTGATCTCTTGAATTTTTAAGGAAAATACGATTCTCATAAACATAAAAAACACCACCGGAGATTCAATAATACAATATTAGGCCACTTTAAATTTCCATTTCCTGCTTTACATCATAATAATTTCGATTTAATTATATTGACGCCACCGGTTAATTGGTTCGTATTAAACATTTCCTTTTCAGTTTCAGTTTACTGTTGTTGTTGATTGGCGATACTGAAAGGGACCTTGCACCCCTATTATAATAATAATCAAACCCTTTCCGTTTAACAGTTTTTAACCTGGAGCCCACACAGCTATCACAACAACAACAATAAAAAACAGGAAGCTGCAATATTGTTCATCAAAAATCAACAACCACCAATTTGTGGGTTTCTCTATTGTTGGTTTAACAGGTCAAATCACTGATATTATTGTAAAAATCGACATGATTACATCATTATTATGTCAGGTTAGTTTCAGTAATAATGTGGGCGATATTTCGAGAATTCTGTATGCAAATTGTCGTCCTACCTGCATCACTTTCAATTTAACAAAAAATTATCGAAACACCTGTTCGTTTTTTTTTCTTAATAATACAATCGATAAATATCGTAATTTTTCTAAATTTAATTGGATTTTATCTCTGTTGATATAAATTAAACAAATTTTGTGGGTAGAATTTACGAAAAAGGCACCGTTTACTACATCAACCTACAACAATCACCCCCACAATTACCAATTTGAGAAAAATCATTAATAAAAGCCGAAAAAAAAAACAGTTCATCGAACTCACATTTAGAAAACGAATTATTTTTGTATTTAAATGGAAAAGGGTTCGAATTGTTTTGTTTAATAAATTGCCGCTATTTTCAGCTTTAAACAATTGGAAAAATCTCGATAAAATTCCAATCACAATATTTTCAAACAAAACGTGATTTTGTATTGAAATGTATTTTAGTATTATTATTATTATTTTGTAAATCAAATATGAATGTTGGTTTCAAAATTAGCTCATAATCAAATTTATTTTCTCTCAATTAAACAACAGCTATTGTCGTACAGGATAAGAATATAACAACAAGGTTGAGGGGTGGAGGTGGATGTATTTTCCATTTTCTAATGAATATTTCTAAATTTAATTAAATCGGAAATCCAATTATAATGCATATATGATAGAAGGGGGCGGCCGCCGCCGCCGTTCCTGTTTCCCCCTGATGCATCCAATCGTATTAAAACAGGTGTGGCTCCCTAGAGGAGGTATATTTTGTTTGTGTGTTCAACATAAATGTCCGAAAAGTTGATGGAATTTTATTGACAAGATAGCGAATGTTTTATATGATAAGGGTGTGGCTGTACTTTTGATACTTTAGATATAAAACGAAACAGAAATAGATTTTAATGTTTAATTATCGATTGATAAAGCGATCTTTATTAGGAAAATGGATGTTTATTTTTAAAAGAGTAAGATATAAATAAAACATATTATAAAACGGAAAAGCTGAAAGGGTTTCCTATGTTTATTTCATTAATAGTTGCCAGTAGTTGTTATCTGTTGATTTAATTATCGTTTTCTTCCTTTACGTATTTCCAATTGCTTTTTTGTTACTTCTTTCTATAAAAAGATCTCGTTGCTAAATTGAAAGTTCAGAAAAATAACAGATGGGTTGGTTTAAATTTTTTAACATTTTCCCAAGAATCTACAACGAATCCGAAGTTTTATACTTGAGACACAGGACGGTGTAGTTGGAAACACGCGCGGCGGGAATGTAGAAATTCCGGGTTCGAATCCTGGCGGTTGAGTCGTGAACGTTTCCATACCGTATGGCCTTTGTTTTCAAGTTTTAACTTTCTCTGCAATTACTGTTAATTTTTAACTGTTTGTGTTCAAGCATTCTCCGTCGACAATTTACTGGAAATCCAGGTGTTGACAAACTGGTGTTAACAGACTTGTTAAACAAAAATCCCTCGCTTAAAATCCGCTTAAATCCCTAGGATTTTATAGTTGAAAGATGTGCCGTCATCAACAGCTGATTACAAGCCCACAGCTATTAATTAACGACAATATTTACAAATACCAAAGAAAACAATTTAAACTTTTAACTAATTATTAATTTCAATGAATTTTCGTCACGTTTTCCAGTTATAAAGACCTGTGCTCGTGTCAGACACCTTGATTTTACACAAACACACATACATACATCATATCACAAATAAAATTAAGGAAAAGCCATTCTACCGGCCAGATACCAACGTGCCAAGAATTTATAACATAATTTCAGTTAAATTAACATTTTGTCAGGCGAAATTAATCTATTGAACCGATCAGTAACAGACACTGTCCAGATATGTCTTTTATTTACAACGCCGAAAAAACAAATAATAATAATAAACTGTAAAATTATTAAGTGCAAAGATCACTATCTCCATCTTTATCGTTTTTTTTTCTTTCTTAAATAAGAGGTCAATTAAATTATTAAACGATTACTAGATAGATGGTACGGTGGAGTATTGTTTGGAATGAAGGAAAATTCGTCGAAATTATATAGTGGAACCACAATAAATGACACGAGTCATTATTATTAAATAGATAAGACCTTGGATGGTTTTTAATTGCTGTATGTAATGTATAAGATCTACTATTGAAAGGGACATTCATCTTGATCTAACTGTTTAAAGGCAACCTTTATATAAATCGGTCTTATCTTGTAATTAACAAATTAAGAATTGAATGCTTCGTTGAACGTTTCACTGAAATTGTAAAATAAGCACAACTTATCCTTATCAAGTGTGTATCTGTTGTGTTTAGTTTTTTTTTTTTACATTTATGAAAGATTTTTCTTATGTGTGCATACTACATATAATATGATGAAAAATATTGTTGTACAAATATCGTCCATGTCTCAAGTTTCTTGTTGGTTTTACACACAATGCTTTATAAGCAAGCATAATTCGCATATGTAATTACATTTATGTTGCTATATTCCTTCGCTACACAGCTGTATACATGCATGTAATAAAATTAAAGTGAAGATATAATCAAGACTTTTTGAATTTTGCCGAGCAAATAGACGAGTCTGGTCACAGTCTTCAATTATCATCTTTTATTAATAATTAGTTCGATTTCAGTGACTTTAAAAATATGATTTTTGTTGGAAAAAAGTATGCTTCTCAATAACATAATGATCGTGTTTGTATACAATGTATGTGTGTGTGTAGAGTGATAAAGAGGAGCGGCCTAAAGTCCAAGATGTTGAGGGCGTGTGTAGGATGATGATTCTAAGAAATAATCGTTGGGTCACTCTCTTTATTGCTCAACTTTTAAAAACACTCAAAACAACAATTCATGCCCTTTTTGTTCTACGTATTATATTGTCATACTATAACAAATAAATATTATTTATAATATTAAATTTATTAGCTGTTGTCAAATCAGCCATCATAATAAACTATTAACTGGCATTTATTGCACAATTACAAAATTGAATTGAATTTATCATATTATAATCCAGTCTGTTAGAGAATTGTGTATAATTTTAAATAAAATTTCAATCATATATGTGCGTGATAAACAATTTTTTTCTTATACAAAATAATCAAAAGTATTGCGCATTGGAGCGAAAAATTTCAAAACCAAAAAACCACAACTCTAATTTTTGCTTGTAGATCGTTTAATATTCCGCCAATCAAAAATAACAACAACCAAAAAAAAACTGCCACCTCATAATAAACTAGAATAATAGTCTTCCATTACTGGGTAACTTTCAAATCGAATGTTTTTCGCTGTAGCGTTAATTTTGCTTTATAACAATTGAAGTGTTGTAAATCAAGCAGGAGAGCTTCAAATTCGCTAATTTTCGTAAATACCACTAATCACCCTTATATTAGTTGTTGTATACACGTGACGTGTACTGAAGACGATTTAAGTCGTTAGACCATCCCCTAAATTGACGATGATGACAACTTTCTCTACTATAATTGTTCAATTTATTGTTCATTGCACTTAATTCTGGGACGAAACTGGTTTGAAAATTGCTCAGTAACCGTAAATCTATGATGATGTTTTGCCTTAATCATTTCTCCCATCATCAAATAATTTGCAAATGGATTGATGATGTGGGATTTTTCAAGAAAACCATATAACAATGACATTTCTGTTGTTTTCTTGTTTTTTTTTCCTCCTTGCTTAAGATTTGATCTGTCTGAAAGTTGATCAACACCAGTGGAATGCGATAATGACCTGCTACTATACTTGCTACCGCTACATAACAACATATTCTCTCTCATCTGGGTTTCTACTTCTTCTTTTCACCTTGCCCAAAGCTAAGGAAGTGAAAAGAAATGTAACTCGTCCAGACAACTTTATATTACATTTTTCGACGGATATGATTAACGGTATTCAAACAATTATTAATTAAAGCGAAATATTTTCGAAAAATCCAATATTCCTATTAATATTGATGGTGTTTTGGCGATATTGTTCGCTTTTTGAGCGCAATAAAAACAAATTAATCCTATAGCTCGTGCGGCTATTTAAATCAAAATCCATCGATGTGTGAAGCAACTTCCGTTTTGAAAAGCTTTGAAAATATCCAAATGATAATCATCGAAAATCACTCGGATTTTACCACGCTTCTAGTGATAGTATAGTCGTCACAGTGGTTTAGTCTTTTTCCGGTTTTGGGGAAATAGAGGTATAGTAGTAGTAGTAGTACAAATGGCATCCGATCACATTTGGACCCTCTCGTGGGAGAATATCAATTCCGTCCACAATACCATTTCCTTTCTATACAAAATCCTGTACAGTATTTTTTTCATCTCATTTTTAAATTTCAAAACTAATTTGTGGTTAATTAAACACTAAAATCGTGTCGAGTTTTTATGAATCATAACTAAGTAATATTTTCAAGGTATTCACCACCTATTCCAAATTAAAATGTTGATAGTTTTTGTTAAATGTGATAAATATGCAAATTCTTTCTGACAGAAATGCATATGCAACAACAATTCTTCGAAATGTTTTTTTTTTATTTTTAATTCCACACAAGAAACCCCCAAGGTTGAGAGACACACACACAAACAATAAATTACACTTATCTTATGGATGAAATGAAAAATTGACCATTTCTTCGTCTTGGTGACAATTCTCTGAAAAAATTTGTCGAGAAATCAAAAGAATCCACGGAGCGAAACGCGGTCAACGACGGTAATAGTGAATCGAAACAATCTCTTTACAAATCTACAAGATGCTTGATGTATTGTAAATAATTTTGTTGATTAACAACAATAAATCTTTGTCGATTTGAATTATCGCCAAAATTATGGATAATTGGGCACCTCCACAGATACGTT
>JAZBGY010000356.1:18258-47827 GCA_037414755.1 Lydus trimaculatus | reverse complement strand
ATTATTTATTGTTGATGTATCCGTTGGATTTAAATTTGGGAAATTATTCGCCTCATCATATACTGTATATGAATAACGTCCATTCAACAAATCCGAAAACGATTCGATTTTATTGTTGGCCCCAATCGGATTCAAACTTGTATATTGATTCTCTTTATCATTACCAATTTGATTGGTTGTATTATTGTTATTATTATTATTATTATTATAATTATTATCATTATTTGTAAAATGTTTAAAATTATTTGGATTTGTTGTTGTTGTTGCGTTTTGTGTAAAATTTCCATCTAGTGTTTTTGTTGTTGTTGTTATCCCAAATTCACCATTATAAACTTCTTCAGTTGTCGCTGTAGTAGTGTTGGTGACAACATCAGTGGTGGTGGTGGTATTGTTTCCAGATCCTTCATCTCCACCTCCTTCACCATTGCCAACATTACAACCGTCATCATTACTACCACTACCACCATCTGTACTGTTATTACCAACACCACCACCGCCACCACCTCCACTACTACTACTACTACTATTACCACTGGTGGTGGTAGTGTTATCGCTGTCACTATATGGATTGAAGACGGGGGCAAAGTCAGTAAAGTTGGACTGGTACGGCTGCGTGTATTGATTGGATGGATAAGGGGAGGTACTGGTTGGAAAACCAACATCGGAAAACCTAGGATCGGTAAAATGGAAAGCCTGGCCAGGAGTAGGTGGGAATGATTGGTGGGGGTGTTGTTTTTGCCTTTCACCACCACCACCACCACCACCAACAACAATAGGACTATCCCGTGTCGTATCATCCCCATACCAATCTTCACGAAATGTATAAAGATCTAGCGAGTCTTCACGTGCTGGTAAATCTGTAAAACCGGTAGTTGTTGGATTGTGATGTGTTGTAGTAATTTGTCCAGGACCTTCACCTGGGGCACCGTAATGTAAATTTGTAAAATTACCAGAATCATGTACACAATTATTAACAATATCTGTACGTGTATTTAAATTATTATCGTTTCCTAATAAGTTACCATTACTATTAAGACTACAAACTTTATTTGATTGTGACGTATCTGATTTGATTTGATAATTGGCATTCAAACGTTCATTATTCATCCAACTGGAATCATCTTTCTTATCCGCTTTCAATTCTTCTTCTTGTTTCTTTTCTAATTCAAGTCTCATTAATGTATGTATGAAATGTGTACGTACTCTAACTGGATTGAATTCTATTCTACCACTAGAGTTGCCACAATTATCTCTAGAACAGCCACATGGGAAGTTTAATCGGTCCACTTGGCATTTAATGCCAGCTTGACTACAAGAACAAGTGTCCGGATCACAGTACCCTTTACAGCCACAACCACAAAATTCCCGTGACGATCTAATATCACGACATTCATCTTTTTCATATGAGTCAATTTTTCTAACACCTGATGCCCGTAATAATGCACGCCGTTGTCGTATCGGCACCGGTTGTAAAAAATAATAATTATCTAAATCCATTTCAGATTCTGATGCGTCACTTGGTTCTTCTTCGCTGTCACTTTCATCACTTGATGAAGCACCACCACCATTACCTGTTCCACCGGTGGTAACGCCACCGCTACCACTATTACTACTGTTACTATTACCGCTGCCACTATTATTACCACTAGTTGAATGTCTTTGTGAACGTAACTGTTGTAATAATTGTCGATGGATACGGCGTTGTTCGTTTGCATGTTCAACAATTGAAAATTTTCTCATGTGTGTATGTTGTGCTCCCATTCCTAATGTTGACCCACCTTGTGAGGGGATGCATGTAAAGCCTTGGGCTCTTGGAAAATAAAACACAGTAACACTATCAAATGATATTCCACGTTTTTTCTTACATTTTGGTTGACCATCATTAACATCATCATCATCATCATCATCGCCATTTGATAACTTTCTTTTTAAATTACTTTTTAATGGTAGTAATTGTTTTGTTGGTTGTGCTGCATCTAAGATATCACTTATATCTTTTTCAATTGGATTTGTTTCTTTATTAACATCAGAAGTATCTGATTTATTATTAATTTCATTACAACTAGTTGATGGTAAAATGATAAAATCTTGCACTTTATCATCATCATCAAAATCAACAATATTACTATTTATATTTTGTGTAGTAGCATCATCAATACGATCTAAAAATGATGTCTCACTATCACTTTCAACTAAATTTGTTGTTGCTGTTGTTGTTACTGTTGTTGCTATAGTTTCTCGACGTTCTTCAGATAATTCAGAGCCTAGACCAGAATCGGAACCATCCGATCGATCATGGGGTTCTTCTGTTAGTTCTTCAGTTGGTGGTAAGCTTTCTGTTGCTGAATCTTCACCATCATTTACATTTTCTACATTTGTTGTTACTGATGGTGTTGTTGTTGTGGTCATTGATGTATTAATTTCAGACACACATGATTCTTTATTATTATTATCATTACCATTATCTATTGCTTGATTTGATTGTGGTTCTGTATAAATTAATTTAGAATCATTACGCTCAATATTATTATATTCGTTCAAATCTTCGTTATTTGTACTTAAAGGCTTATCAACAAGATTTGCATTTAACAATTCAACAGGATTCGTCGTTTCAATTTCTTTTAAAAAGCTACTGCTGTTGTCTTTTATAATCGATCCATTTGACCCCATGTTAATAGTGGTTGTTGTTGTTGTATTATCGCCTTCGTTTTCGATTCTATCTTGTATCAAGTTTAGATTGTCCTTTTCATCATTCGCATCCTTAAAATTAACAACATCCGTTGCAGACATACTTAACTATAAAACAAAAACAAAACAAAAAATTGTATTAATATAAATCTAAAACAATTGAATTAATTTTGCAATAGCAAACTGGTTTCTTGAATTATTGTAAAATTTTCGCTATAAGCAACATTCAAGGTTTCTATTTATAATAACAATTAAAAAAAGAACAACAACTATGGTTTTTGTTTGTAATTATGCCAAATCGTTCAAAAGTCAAAAACTATTGCAATCATCGAATTTATCACCATATTAATGTTTGAAAATTGAAACAGAATTTATTATAGAGGTGTGTGATGATTCATAATTGCCAATCTAAATGGAATGAGCACCCAATTCGATTATTTTCTAATTTCATGTTTATTGAAACAATCGTATTCACAATGATCACCGTTTAATGCGACCACCGTTTGATTCGATAGTGATCGTATTAAATGAGGATTATTTCAAAAATAGTCCACTTAAATGAGCAACAACTTTGTAATTTTCACTCCATCATCATCAGCATGAATCGACAAATGTACGAATCCAACAAAAATATAATAGAAAACATCTTGATTTCATATTCAATTTAAAACGCTTTAGAGAGAATATGATTTCATCAAATCATAAAAGGTGGTATCCAATAGAACCTTGACTTATTTTTCTATCGTTATAATTATCAACAGTTTCAATATAAAAGATTGCGAAAATACTACTCATAGAGCAAGAGAGAACTTTATAGATTTTCCTTCAAAAAAAACAACAACAAAATCAAACAATTTTTGTTAGAACTTGCAGTGATGCTGATGATTTTGATAAAGAAAAGGTCGCTCAACTCTCGGTGTTGTATAAAGAAGATTATGTTGTACTATACACATAATGTATATGTTTATATGGCAGAGAAAGGGAGAGATAGAGACAGAGGAATTCGGTCTGGCAAGTATAATATCGTACATACGATGGTATGTATGCGGATTTATTAAAATGATATCCATACATGCATACATACAAACAATAATAATAATAATAATAAATAAATTCTAATTTTGTTATAAACATGACAACAATTCCAATTTCATCGGTTTTCTGTACTTATGAAAGAAAAAAATTATTTCAAGATAGTTGAGATCCAACAACATTTGATATATTTTAAAAATGGGAATTGTAGCCGGTTCTTGACTGTTGTTGTTGTTGTTATGTTGTTGGTGTAATGTTTAAAGTTGAACCCACGCATTATAAGACTTGAGGACAACGTTTTATATTCATTATTACTATATGTGTGTGTATATAATAACCGATAAGGCGTTATTGCCCAATAAGGTACTGGTCTCATCTTTCAGCTTACTATTTACTCCAAAGTTTATATTATTTGTGATTAACACACAAAAGAGAAATTAGTTTTCGTTACAGGATTCGGTTACACTTAAAACTATAATTTTTATGAAATTAGATATTATTATTATTATTATTAATTTTAATCAACAAAATAATAAAGTTAGATTGGAAATCTAGATGGTTTTGTTCAGATTTAATCGAATGTTGTATGTTTTCCTTGACAAAAAACTTGAACAAATCATTAATCGTAGATTATATTTCATTCATTTGTAAAGAAAATACTATTGTTGTGGTTAATTTGACTTAAGATAGTATTCTTGACAAGTCTTTATGGTCATTTCTATAAATAAACATATTGACCAACTACAATTTCCTTGGTGTGAGGTCAGTTATTAAAATTGTAATTCGTTTAATTGGTATGTTATATCATTTATAGACCCCAATCAAGGATAATCATATGTGATTTTCAATAACTTGTGACTCAACAACCACCCCTAAACTTACAGTGAACTATAAAGCAACATAATGTACCTCTATTTACTAAAATACAGTGAGCGCCGTTTAATATGCAATTATTGTAATCATAGCTAGAATAATAAAAATGTTTGTTAACAATGAGTATCGTCCATGTAATTGTAGGTGAACAATCTCTTTTTCTTGTTTAGATGGCATGATCCTACAATCAACGGATTATTGTTAGTAGAGTATAAATTTAAATTATTCATAATTATAAGGTTATTTTACAAAGACGGTGAATTCTTTCCTTCAATAGATATGGAGAAAAGCAGGAAGTTAGCGTATCTAGAATAATGATAGGTAGATACCTATATAAAAGTTGAATGGCTACTTACAATGCGTATGTTTATTTATTGCTCAAATCGTAATTTGAGTACTCTGGGCACCCAAATCCTTTCCACCTCCTGTCAAATGTTTGAGCACACTTTGATGCATTTTCACGGTTCTAATCTACCCTGATTGCTTTTTAGCGTACTCTGCTCCTGCTTCGTTTGAGTGCCCAGAGCAATAAAGAAACATACGCAATGCGTTTATTTCTTTTGGCATCTTGGTGGAGTTAGCGCAAAATTTGCAATTTTTGTGCAAAATCGTTGAAAATTCTAATTTATTCTGATACAATTAGGGGCAAGATGTGCCGTTCTTGATAAGAGTATTTGGAAATGCTAGCTTATATTTTCATGAAATTGGTGCAAAAGTATTCGTTTTGGAGCAGAATCTTCGGAAATTCTCGCTTATTTTGATTAAATTTGCGTAAAAATTCACTGTTTTTGGTCAGAACTTTTGGTATTTCCCCGCTTATTTCGTTGAAATTAGCGCAAAATTTGCCTTTCTGATCAAAAGTTGACATCATTTGCTTATTCTGATGAAAGACGTTGCGGTTTTGGAACAGAATCTTCGAAAATTCTTGCAAATTCGTATGAAATTAGCACAAAATTCGTCGTTTCTGCTGAGTTGAATCTTTGGATAAAGTGTTGATCATTAGAAAGCATGAATTTAAGAGACTTAAGACTACCTTAACGAACAAGAAAAGACTAGTTTGAAAAGGGCTAGCTGTTATAAAATTAGGAAAAAATGTAATTTTTAACATGCATCTGAAAAGATTGAATGCCACCCGGCATGGGCCGCACCCCCCACACCACTTAGTTTGATTCTCCTAAAAGAGAAAAAAAAATATGTAAAAAACCAGCAATCACAATACCAAATAAAATCACTAAAATGCAATTATTTTCGGAAAAATCGCCCACTAAACTAACATTTTAATTTTAGCAAAACCAACTATTATTATCATCATCATCATCACAATTTCTAAATTTTTTTTCAGTTATTTTCAACTGAACAATACTTAATGGGAACAATTTCAGACAAATCATTAATTTTTATTTTTAGTCCTTTTGTACAGAAGTGGTAAAAATTTTTGATTTTACGGTATTTGGACAATACGATTCTTTTGATTCTTTTTCTAATAAGAAAATAAATCGTTTGTATAAAAACATAATTAAGAAAAATTAGGTGAAGCTTTACGTATTTTTTTTTAATCTAAATTTAAAATTCATGTGTAATACAAAATTAAACACACGCAGACAAACATAGATCGAATGAAAAATAAATAATTTTCCAAGCTTCCGTTGCCAAAAAACTTAAAAAACAATTAAGAAACTTACCATTAAAGATGTAGTTTTACAATTACAATAATTTCCTATTGTTTTTATTAAGTATTATTATTATTATTATTATTCATCTAGATAATGACGTAACAATTGACATCATTCTTAATTATTGCATTAAAGACAAAAAAAATTGTAATGAATAAAACCAAAGACACAATCACATTATAATAATCTTTATTTCAACCAAAAAAAACGCTTGTTGTTATTCTTATAAATAGACACGAAAGGTATTTCTTATTTGGGGTGATTGCCAAAAATCATAGGTACTTATGTTCCAAATGTATACAAACATATAAAATCGATGATGGAAAAAGCTAGGGAGAGAAAATATAATGCTTTGATATATGGTGTTTGTTATTATATAAATGTTATATAGGTATATACATTGATTTTGTTCTAAATTTATTACTAAAATACATAGAAATTCTATTTTTGGGGAACATTGATTATAAGAAAATTTCATAATAATTTAATGGAAAATTATAATATTTTGTGTAATAATAGATGAATTATAGTGATTTATAGTAAATGAGAAAATTTGCATCATTTTACAATTAACTCTCTCTAACTTTATCTTGATGTACAAACAAGATCAACAAACATTTGTAAATATAGTTTGTCAATTATGAATTGGCGAGCTTGACTTTAAATCCGTAATGGGCCGTCCACACTTACTTGCACGGTATAGTTTGTACAATAAAGACGGAACATCGTACAGCCTCCATATGGTGCAAGTAAGGTTGCGCAAACGCCATTACGACAAAAATCGTCGTCGCGAGAGTACTTTTCACCGTAGTGGGTCCAAATGATGATTTATTTTTTGTTATTGTTTGTTGTTATAAACTAATTGTAAGAAAAATCAACGAATAAGATCAAAATGGAGCAACAATCACCAGACTGAAGGCATAGCTTGTACACCGTCCACACTGCACAAACTGAATTTTAAACAGTGGAACGTTTGCTCAAGCCGCGCTTTATGGTTTGCACGAGATACCGTCTTGCCGTCCACACGTTCGGGTTTTCTCATACAGAAACCGGTTTGTGTATAAGTAAGCCCACGGTAAAGCTTGTACGTGTGGACAATTGTATAGTTGAAGATTTGACGAAAGCTTCCCAACACATAAATATAAGCTACGCTCCTACTGTTAGTCGAAAATTGTTGGTAGAATCTAAAACTACTACACGCACGCGCAGTTATCCTGCTTATTCTAACTTTCATAGAACAATCTTTAATTTATGAAGATAGTTTGTTCATCTGAAGCTTTTTAGGCCAATTATAATAGTAAGCGATGGTCTATTAATTGAGGTATTTTCTTATAGAAAGACTATGAGAATTGTTTAGATCCAGAGTCAAATCAAAACATTTTAATGTGGCAAGCGGTCATGTAGAAAATTACTACAAATACTGGATTAAAAGAACAACATCTACACGAATATTAGAGTGCGCCTACACGCGAATACCAACACAAACGAGCATACTTCAAAGGAAACTGTTTGTTTGTGCTCAAAGTGTGGACGGCATGACCAAGGTTTTCGTAAAAATCGAGTGCTTAATTAAATAGAAGCTACACCCTTACACTGTGGTACATCCAAAATCCTTATTATAAAATAACAAGGAAAAAATGACGCATGGGAGACTTTACTAAAGAAATATCAAACTTCAGGCAGTAAAATGACAAAGAAATGGCAGACTTTTACATACACAGAAAATGCAGAAAATCATTTATTTTTATTTAGGCGTGTTCGTTTATGTTCATCTACGTTTGACTGGGGATTCGTTATTGTCTGTTGTGTCATTCGTGCACGTTCGTTAGATATGTACGCCCCCTTATAGAAGTCCAATCGACCAAGTTAGAATAGATGAAGTATAAATTGCAAAATCATTTTTTCTAATAATTATTACAGTACCAGTGTAACAATAACAAAAAAATAATCGATAATTTAATTGTTTTATGGAGTAGTACAACTGGTATAAAATCAACCCTTATAAATCATCCATAACAGTTACTATTTTTATGATTGAATCGAAAAAAGCCACCCTTTTGATTGTAAAGGGGAAGAATTTAAGGAGCTATTAAATAAAGACAATTCAGAACTGCTATGAGTGTCATTATTATTATTATTATTATTATTCTTGATTATTTCAAGGATGAATAAGAATCCTATCTATAACTAGTGTAAAAATTTTGCGAAGCCCAGATCTAATCCTGGAACCACTTGTTTGAGAATCCAAATGACGTAAATGATTAAATATTAAATAAATATTTTGTGAAAAATTCCCCTCATATAAACAATAATTTTAAATGTTATAAACAAATTAATAAAAAAAAAATAACAACAACAGAATTGTAATTTCTCTCTATTTCCAAACGAACCTCTACCTGATTTTCTACACAGGTACGATTGAGTGGGAATTCCTAAAATCAACTGAACATAAGGTCGAATTTTGTACTTTTTTTTTTTTAAATAAGAGAACGGCAGCAGTTCTCTCTATTATTATTATAACTCCACACAATCTACCTACTTTCAACTTGAACCAAATAGAATTTTTTAATACGCAACGGAAAAATGATTGAGAACCATTTAAACAATTATTACTATAGAAAATGTTTAAATAAAATTGAATAATTTAAAACAAAAAAAAATAATCACCTGTACAGCTAATTCTTAGCATCTCTACACAAAATTTAGTCATCCTATAAATATTTTTAATTTTCTATAGACATAATTTTGTTGAAACACACTGTATATCTGATTTAAATTCACCGCCATTTATTTTAATTAATTGAATGATTAATTGTTGTCCTCTAATATTGAAAAGTCTCGTTTCAAGCCAAATTAAATTAAATTAAGTCTATTTTGTTTAATTTCTGTTGGATTTTTTAAATTTATTTTCAAATTTTTCAATTCATTGTGCTAACGATACCTTCGTAAACTCTAAACGACAACTAATAATAATTGTAAACTAACAGCAAATATGCTGTGGGGGAAGTGTTGCGCAAACGCATTACAGCTATTTAACTGCAGTGGCGTCGTCTATGGGCTATAAACTTGTAACATCAATATTGAAAACACTATCGATATAATTATAAATTCCAATTTATCGTTTGATGGACGAGTAATTATATAGGTGTATTGGTAAATAAAATAATCTAAGGCTAATTTAAGGGTGAGTTCCTTGTACGTGTGGACTCGCTTTAATATTCATGGTATATGTTAGGGTGCGTTTATAATGAACAGTATTCCAAACAATTAGTGACGATCAGTGGAAAGTTTTATTGAATTATTGATTTTTATAGATACTAGAAGCGAAATTCGTTCAAATTTACCGCGAAATATCGAAAAATTGGTGGAAGTTTTTGGTATCATTACGCAAGCGCTAAAGTCGACCAAATCAAAACAGACAAACTATACATTGCAATATTTTTAATTTTTAATTGCAATATAGTTAACAAACAGTAAATAACGTTTGATTGTAAGATGTATTTAGGAGACTAATTTGACATTTTGACTTTTGATTGCTGAATCAGTTAATGACTATACAACTTCCTTTACCGATAACACTCCAATTTATCTTTTCTAATTGTGGTAAAAATTATGGATTGATTAGTTCAACAACAATGTCTGGGTGTAATTAAAAAGGAAAATTCCGTTATTTTTCGTCTAGTTACGTATTCTTTAATCAATATTACAACTAAACTGGTAGACAGAAATCCCTCAAGATTTCAAATATTCACTATATAGACTAAAGACACGTTCACATTGAACGGTATTTCTATTCAATTAGTATAAGAAAAGTTGGTTTTAATGGTTATTCTATTGTCGCTTAGTCGATTCATACACCATTCCGTTATATTAAAGTTACATCAGATTTATGGAGACTTTTCCGCTCTCATACCATTGAAAATTTGTATTTATAATAAAATTTTAAATTGAACTGGTTAACATTTGCCAATATATTCGATAACTATGTAGGTACTTTCGAACAACTTCATACGCTCTAATTATCATTTGACCTGTATTGATAAAAATTTTTAATCAGATAGATGAAAACACCCTTCTCACTATAGGGTTGTTAGATTCGTAGACACCAATTTCTACCAACTCCAACCATCAATAAAGATGTGAATTGTGTTAATTTAACATGATCGTCGTCGCGTCGTCGTCGTCATTATTGTTGTTGTCGTCGGATCATTTCGAATTATTTGAGTAGAAGCTTTACGTTGTCGTATTTTTAGAACAGACTTCGTCATACAATATCACAAACAATTTTACAAACGAATTAGTTGTAATTTCATAAACTTTAAAGAATTGGTACGGCTATACGTTTACAATAAATATTGCTGGGATGATTGTAAATTTCGTAAAATTTCTGTAATAACTCGAAAATAAAGAGGAAATAGCCATATAGCAACATTATAATTAGTCGTGTAAGGCAGATGTATACACAAACAAATTCCAACTGAATGCTTTGAAACAGTGGCGTCGTTAATTCCTTCAAAATATCTTAAAGAACCAGTACCTAATAAACAATTATTTAATTTAAATAATTAATTAAAAAGATGCATAATTTTTGTTGGAAAAACAACAAAAGCGATATAAAGTGTAAATAAGGGAACTACTGATAAATGATAACGTGTAGTTAATAATAAAACAAAATCATTTATTTACTACTTTTTACAACAAAAAAAAAATCAAAAGAATTGACTAGAATTTGTTGTTTCTTCTATTTGTTTATAATAAATAACAACAATTGTTTTGTAGATCATCAGGAGAACAGAAACACAAACAGTTAAACCAATGTCCTTCTTTTTTTTTTTAATAGCATACTTTTGCGATTACGACATGTTTAGTAAAGAGGAAGGAGACGTATAGGAGAGGTCTACATATATTGCATGAATTTCCTGCAAGCATTAACGGTTTGTTTTCTTTCTTTTTTAAAATTTTAACAAACTTTTAGTTGATTCGTGAATGAAAGTAGTCTAGACGTGAGTTTTCTATCTGCAACTCATTAATTTCCATGAAAATTGCAAAGATGGAAAGAGTTAAAAACGAACAAAGTCGTGATGTTAAAAATTCTTTTTGCTTTTGTTTGTTTATTTTCCTTGTTGAATCAATGGATTGTTTTAAAAGAATCGTGCCATAACTCCATCTATCGGTAGAGAATATAAGACTTATATTTCCTGCTGAATTATTTCCAGCAGGTAGTTTACTATCTGCTAGTTTTAATGATGATTGGAGTGGTGGTCTTTTTGCTCATTTTCCAGCTTTTTTCCTGCTGTCTAGAAAAATCGTATAGAATTTAAAAATGGAAAAGTAATAGAAATATTGATTGCAGGAATTTTGTGAGAGAACCACTGCAATTAACTTTAATTAGTTCTATTTTTGGTGTTTACTGGTAGATTTTTTCAAAGTATAGGCGAATCAAGAAATCATCGGCTATAGAAGTAATGCAAAAACAGCCCCTTTGGTAGATGCATTTAGCCTCCATTTATTTTATAGTGGATAGAATTTCACTGGGTAGATTTTCACCCTTAATATTCAATCTTGACATGTCTACAGAAATAAAATATTGCCGTTCAGGAATTTTTACTGTATTTCTTGAAATTTTTGTTCAATGGTTAAGTTGATTATACTTTCAAAACGATAACAGTAGATTGTTGAGTTAATTACTTGAGCATGTAAACTTGTTCAACTGTAATTAATTATTCAACTATGTAGGTATAGTCTTGTTGAACAGGTAATTTCCTTACACAAAGCCGGACCTGTATTTGACAGGTATAATCTGATGATGGTCTTCATATCATCTCATATTCACAAATAGTCTTTGTTCTAATTACTACAAAATTTTCTCATTATTCTGCCGTGTTTGGAGAGACTCTTCAAAGATTGTGTTGCCGTAATGAAAGATACGAATGGAACACTTACGCATTTATCAATAAACAATAACAATCGCTAAATCTTCTCAAAGAAATTTCAATTTGGAAACACATATGGTTGCTTTTGTATATTTAGAAATACGTGATTTTGTTTTCAATCAACATCTTTACTGGATTCTCTTCTAATTGTAAGACCAACAACGTTTTCCCCAACCTCAAACTGAATAAATTTGGAAATTGAATTGATATCTTCTTCAATAAGCCTAGTTTCTGCTATCAAATCGACTAACCCTGTAAGCGCTCGACTGTATCTAAGAAGGAATCACAGAAAGTGCCTTAAAACGTAAAGATTGTAAACTAGAACGAGCTGACATGCTCATGGCTGACATGCGTGATTTTGATTCTGAGGCACTTATTTAAGACGAGACAAGAAACTCTGCCTTGATTGACATCCAGTGGATTGAATTTAGACGACTGTACAAGAACGAACTAGCAGAGAAAATTTCCTTGACATCGAATTTTATTAAAAACAGACGCGAGAACTTAAACGCACCTCAGATTTGTTATGTCTCAATTAGTACCTACAGATCAGATAGATTTTTGGAAGTGATCAAGGAAGCTCTCAAGCCGCATTAGTCAACAGGCCCTCTCTCCTGCGGCTATCCACACTTGAGCATTTGTATGACTTCTTTCTGTCTCAATCCTGCACGTATCTGAATGAGTAATTGCCTTAAACTCTTTACAGGCACATAAAAAACAAAGATTATAGCTTCTTTGTGAAACCTGTTGATGATCCTTAATGGGGGATGTAATTTTACACCATTTTAATGATAAAACCGTTTAACCGGTTAGTTTTATTCGAAACTATTTCAATAACGTCTAATGTGACATTTTCTCTTTTTGTTGATAGAATTCAGTTCAAACACTTCTATAGTGTTTAATTATTCATGTGCACAGGCTTTCGTAATTATAGTCACTGTCTTGTCTTTGTTTGTCGGATAGGATTTATCTTCAATGCAACTCTAACCAGTTTATCTATATAGTTGTATTATTAATTTTATTATTTGATTTAAACACAAATTCTAAACCAGAATATAAAGTAGATATTAATAAAATTATTTCTACGAAAAACAGTATTTGTGTATTCAAATAAAATTTGCATCACTGAATTTATCTTTCTCTATTCTTCTTTTTTTTTTAATATAAAACATTGTTGTGATAAATTTTACCTTCCCCTTGAAAATATCCAATGTTCTCGATCTAACTTATGCTGATGATAGTTGTGACCTAGATTCAAGTAGGGTGAAAGAAAATGAGCTTTTTCCTACAAATAAAATAGAAAAGAAGAAGAACTAAACAGATGAGAAGTAATATTTTTAAACGACGATAAGATATCAGTAAATGATGATGGATTAATATTTGTTTGCATCACACAATTGTTAAACTTTTAAAAAATAACAACTATATACAATATAGAAGTTATGATGATAAAGTGGAGCTTTTATCGTTTACGTTTTTAAGCCAAGACAAATTATCCGAACACATAATTTTGTGGAGAAAGTTTGGTAATGATCGTTAAAATGGATAAGAGACAAGTTGCTAGTGTTCCCACAATAAAAAACATTACAAAAACTACAAGAATGTCTGTTGTTATTTGAAAAACTTACAAATCCTTTCCTATCAAATTAACTTGTTGAAAGAGAAAAAAAATAACACAAGGATCAAGAGATTGTTTTGATTGATGTTTGTTTCCCTTTCATACTAACATTTGTAGACTTACATTAAATTTCATTATTAAAACTGATAATTCTTTGATGTCGGAACAATAAGGGATTCTGCTTTGTTATAATAGAATTGCAATAATTTGAGCATCTGATCGATGGAAATCTTTGGAGAGACAGTCAAACCATCACGCGCAATCATGACCTGACCTACACCGTTACAGGTGGTTATAAAATGCATGATATACCGAAACTTAGATAGCGTTATGATAAATTCGAGTTACAATAGATGAATAGGATCAATTGTTGATTTAATAAAGAGCATCCTTGTATATACAGAATGTTTCCAGCCATCCGTAGTGTTTAAGCGATACATCCGGCTTTAATGGTTCCTTTGAAAAGTCCAGTTCCGTTCCAATGTAACCGCTTTCCGATTGATTACAGTAGCTTTGTGATGTTTTATTAAAACACACTTTACAATATACGAAAACAATCGGATTTTTATTCCTAATCATTACTACTTGATAGTAGAGAAGTCATAGTTAAAGAACAGAAGTAAGTGTGTTGAAATAGAGGTGCTCTAGTGATGACCTGCTGATAGATCACCTAAAACCCATCCACCCTCCTCCTAAACATCCCCAACCACTGGCATATTGTTGAATCTATTGACGCCAACATTCGGCTGGTATCGTTCGAATCCGCTAGTTTCCGTTACAGGAATTATTGATCCTGGTATATAATATTATCCCTAAAAACCCTTTTGAAATGGAGATTTTGGGGTGAGAGTTGCCGTTCTATGGCTTAGAAGGTGGGGTAGAGAAATAATCGAGTGTAGACAGAAACAAAACAAAATGAGAAAATATATATATACGTTATAAGTTTCAAAGTGCGCCAACTCATTGTTGCTACTACTGCTGCTGCTGCTGCTGCTGCTATTGCTGATGTTACCGCTATATTCATCCACAAAGCATCCTAAATATATACAGAGCATGAACGAAACCGGAACGAACACACAACAGGATAGAGAAAGAAATACGGGAAGATAACACTTTGATTACACAAGTCGGCCAATAGTGATAGGGAGCAGAACCGTTTCACGAAATATGTCTGAATTATTGGAGACTTCTAAACAGATTGGTTGTGTGTTCTTGTTAAAACGACAAATAAAAATAGCAAAGCGAAAAAAGAAAGTATGAAGGAAAAAAAACAAATATGAAAGAAAACTGGTGTGGAATTTTGATCAGAGGATCTGCTGTCGGGCAATCAATGTATCAAAACGGAAAATCATCCCATGAGACTACCGAATTCAACTTTCTCAAAACAAAAGCCATCAAAACCAACTATTCTCAGATAGAATCTAAACGCAACTTATACATAAACATGCATATTTTATTTGATCAACAAGTGGATGTTGACAAAATATCCGAAACATAAGCATCTAGGATAATACAAAGTATAAGAGCGGATCATAGACGTTTCAACTGGTGGTTGTTATAAGCTCATAAAACACGAATATTCCGCTAATTAGCTTTAATTGCCTTTGATATAAAATAAAGGAAAAAAAGGAATACTTTGGTATTATAGAGATATAAAGGATAATGTTGCACAATCATTATTTCTTGATTGTGAGAGGATCAACAAAAGTTTTGTCAAAATCGAACATCATTTCCCCATTTCCCTAAATTAATTGAAATTGAACGAGGATGAATACTTTCCTACTATCCACACACACACACGCACAAAAAATCGTACGTAATTAAAACCGTATTAAACCAACTTTGTAACTGATGGCGCCACTCAAAGAGCATCTCTTGTCTCTACAGCAATTGGAACAAAGTTTGGAAATTCGTAAATTTTTCTTCTTAATTGAATTTACTATGGGGTGAAAAAAGAACGACAACTTTATTGTTTGGTTTACTTTATAAGTCAATTTTAACGTTTCAAAGATAACAGTAGGGGTTTTAATTAATCCAATTACAAAAAAAATTGAATTGATGTATTTATATTGAAAAAACTTTTCATTTGATATTTTCAAAAATTTATCGAATTTACAATGAAGAGGGTAGGGGGTGCTTCGTATTTTGTTTAAGTTTGGATGGTGTTTCACCATTATTATGCTCTTATCTCTACAGGAATTTCTGGAATCAAGACGGACTTTGTTAATTGTTTTCAAAGGGAGAAATATATAGATAAGGATGGAAGATTCTAATCTATCTACATAATTTCTTTAGGGGCAAAAACCTACCCTTTCCTAGATTTATAAATATGTTTAAATTAACTTTTTTTGAAAATCTCTTTTCTTCACAGAAAGCATACAGCTGGAAGAGTCGAAGACTGTGAGGCTTTCTTTACATTGATAATTCAGTCTGTACGTTTGCTAAGTCAATACAGCTTGGACCCAGTTTCTGATCACCTCCTGACTATACATGCGTAGTGAAAGGCACATAATTTATAATTGTTGTTAAGAACGAACCTTACAATTTGGCTCTTAAATTATTGTTTTTCTACAATAGTTACTGCTCTGCCATTGGGCCTGAGTTTGTTATCATTGCAAAGTCTCTAAAACGGTAATGAAATAATAATTAAACGTGTCCAGGTAAATATATTTCTTTGCCAAATATTGAGTTGAAATAAAAAGGTGAAAGATAAGCCGATTTATCTTGTGGAAGTTTTATAACAAGAGTATCCTCTCTATTTGAAGAAGAGAGCAAAGAGAAACCTTTAACTAAGATTGTTTGATCTAAATTTCCAAATCTTCAATCCAACATCTGTCTGATATGAGGTAGTCAAAATTCCACCTTCATTTCAATCAATCACTACTTGAGTTTAATAAGAATAAAACTTTATATTGTTGGACTTATCTGTCTCATAATAATCTTAGACTATGAAGTTCAGTTAATATTCTACGGTGTCGTTTTGTGAAAGACGACGTTGGCGTCGGTACAGCGCCGTCGTTACTATGGCCGTTCTAGCGTCGCCTTGGTAACCAAAACTGAACACATTGATTTCACGTATAGACGGAATATATTGCAGCCATATTCTGCGCGAAGCTCAGGAGGATAGTGGCAATCCTGATGGTAGTAGTGGTAATAATAGTAGCAGTAGCAACACCGACGACGACGACGCCGACGACGACGACATTAATAGTAATAGTAGTAGTGGGGATCTAGGATGAAATTTGTAGTGGGGACTACAGGAGGCGTTCCTTTTTTTATATACATTTTCTCTTCTCGTGGTAATATTGTTAAGTGTCCCATATATTATGGGACCATTGTTATGCCGTACATTTAAATTTCCTGATCACTTAACCGTACTAGTTTGGAATGTATGGGAGATTGTGAAACGAGTAAATTACCTATCATGCGATATTTTTTTTTTGGTTCATAATTACATTTTACACAATGTTTTTCTTATCTTTTTAGATCTCGTGATTTTGACAATGAAGAAATGTACGAATTAGGTCTCATACACGTGGTTGGGAGTTTCGACAAAAACTTGTGGATTTATTGCCTCCTTTAGAAGATTTATAGATTGTCGTTTTGTCTTTGGTTTGTGCTATTTAAGGGTCGAAAGGGAATACGGGAATGAAAAATAGCACAAAAAAATATTTAAACTATATACAGCAATTTCATTCAAATTTTAATATTATCTCAAAAATCGATAGGAATAATTGAATTCGAAATTTTAACAATCATCTAGATGGAACTATCGGCAACAGGTAACATTATTTCAATTCTAACAACCTGATTCTCGATCCTATTAAAGCTGGTTTTGAATTCAGGACTCTACGGTAATCTTGGCAGCTCAGGCGGTACGGTTCAAACATTTCCGATTTTGATCGGAATCTTTTATCATAAATAAACACATTTATCGATTTAAATCTACCAAATTTTTGATAATCTTTCTAGTTGATTTAGCAATATTATCATGAAAAATAGACATTGACAGAATTGATCTAATCGTTAGAAAAGACAAGGGATGAAAGAATACCAAACACAGGTCAAATACAAAAGACAGATAAAAGAATTAATAGGGTGCAGAGTTAAGGGAAACAGAATCCCTGTGTGAGTGTGTGTTATTGATGATATTTTTCTATACAACTTTTTCCATTCACAGTATACAAACAAATAAATTACAATCAATTATTTTTGGGTCAATTAACTAATGAATTATTAATAAATTCGTACATTAAATGTATACAGCAATATTAGTGGAATAATTCAATTAACTGTCATTGGATTTATGATTGTTGTTATTATTTATAATAATAGTTGTACCTGTTGCGCGAAAAGTTAATGAAAATTAATCGACAGATCACTCCTACACGTATTTCACATTATCGATTTCATTACAATTTCATCGATTTACATTAGATTAACCGCCCCCATTTCCATGCTACAACATATTTCAGTAAACATCCTCCGCAATTTTTTTATATTTCTCCCGTGTGTGTTTCTTTTTTTTTTGTTTATTCAGAAAGTAATCACAAAATATTCAACTGACACAATATCGATCATTATGCATTATCTAAAAGCATATAACACTCAACTGTATGATTTATCGAGTTCTTCGAACTTAGTAATTTTTCGAACGTAGGACCCTTCCTTTTATTGATCAATCATTGTTGAAAGTTTATTCTAAAATTGATCAATCTTTATAACTGTCGAAAAGAGTGTGATGGCTGAACAGTAAACAACAATAATAACAAATATACAAATTTCATGATTTGGATATAGATTCAATCATTAATAACACGTAAAATCGAGATTAATAAACAGTCACAAAGAAAAATAATAATAACAATAAAATTGTAGGTGTTGTGTATTACAATCAGCCTTGAAAGTTTATTGGGTTCAACCCTCGAGCAATAAGGGTGAGAATGAAGGAACGTGGGGTTGTAACGCCGGCTTGATGTTTTCATTAGATATTAATTAATTTTAACAACATGAAATTAAGAACTCCAAACTAAAAATAGTAAATCAAATACAATAACTAATAAATGGTGATTTTCGGTAATTGTTTTAGACTGATAATAATGATAACGCTGCATTATATAAAATTAAATATTTTATCAATTTTGTCTCAAGTACATCATTAATTTTAATAAAATTTAACATTTAACCTATTTTTGGATAAAATTTATCAAAATCAACAATTGTGTTGCGTCAAAAAGCAATAAAATAAAATGAATGTCTTGTATTAAATTTGTAAATTGTAAATTATAGTGTATTTGAACGCATCTTATCAATTTTATAGATGATAATAAATTGCCACTGACCTTTGCACTAGGCAATGTATGAAAGTTGTCACGTTATTCGGCGTCGTTTATCCTTCAGGCGTCTGTTGGCGTCGCAGGCGGTAGGATGACTGAGGCCAAACCGCCGCCAACATCGTACATATCTGTTAGGTTCCGATTACTGATCCTGCAGAGGTTCGCGCATAAGCACTAGAACACCTGACTTTCTCTCTATATATTGTTGTTCGCTACACTTCGTTCCAGAGCTCCTTCAGACACTAATGATAATTTTCCAAAACACAAAGGAATCCACGTACAATTCTTTTTGTATTATTTCCTCGTGCTTTACGTTCTCTTTTGCCTAGCGCTATTTTCAAATGTTTCTCTTCTTCTTTTTTTTGTTTATTAAAACATCGAGACAGATTGTTGTTGGTTTGTTGGATTCATGGTGACTCTTTTTATTTGGTTGTTTGTTATTTTCGCTTTTTAGTGTGCGCAAATGCTGCTCAAGTATGTTCGTGAGTTTGTCAAATTCTGGAAAACCTTTGTCTTTTGTTGCTTGCTCTAGAGTAACGAAAGAGGATATTCCATAATGAGAGATGATAATAATAAAAAAAAATGTAGGAAAGTCGATTTCAATATGAACCTTTTGTTTAAATTTATCAGAAGTAGTATTTTTTGATTTAATAATCATCAGATCTAAATTTATAACCCGGCGCATCCACCATTTTGCATCGTCAAACAATCGGTGTTTATATAAGCTAAAATTCAACTAATTCCTGAAAATTCTGAACGAATTATTGCAAATTTTTTTCAGGACCATCAGTCCTTTCTTCTGCTTCGATAGATGGGGTCAATTTCAGTACTTATACATCTATAATTAACGGTACGTACTGGAATATGTTAACATGTAATTCAATACATATGGTCGGATCTAATTTACAAAGTTAATTGCAATATTGCTACATTATTAATCCAATAATTTGTTCCATTATTTACGTTAATAGTTGTTGAAAAAATTATTTGCTTTATAAAATCACCTAATAACTATTATATCAACATAAATTGTATAATTGAACTGAAACTGACACTTTCTTATAAACATTTCAACTGATTTACGACTTTAGCGGTTTTCATACAGTTGCAGAATTATTTATCTGACTAGAACTTTTCGAATTAATCAATGTTATTTACAATAGACACCCTTCTCATCTTCAAGAACACCTCCTTATGTTGCGCATGTAAGAATAAACGAGTTCCTTTATTAATTATCATTGTTAATTATCCATAATACAGTCGTCAACTGTGATTATTGGTTCGTTTCTATTGTCAATTGCAAACATGACAACGTCAATACTAATTATTAGTTCGATAATTTACTTGTGTTTAGTAGGATATGGCAATTGTAAATCACTGTGAAATCTCGAAACAGGTACTGGTATTATGTTTAACAGGGTTATAAAGGACGGAAGATGGACAATTATATGTCTGACACCTCTCCTTCACTTTACATTATAATGTACATGTATATACATGAACGTTATCATGGCTTGACCATCCTCACTATAGAATTAGTTGTAGTTGTAAATGACCTAGAATAATTCAAATAGCATCTGGCAATAGCCCCAACTTGACACCTTGGTTTTATTTACATTTTGTCATCATAAAATAAACATAGTTTATTGTAATTGAAGAAAAGCTAGTTTCTTTTAAAATTATACTAGATGGTGATTTTTCTGTGTAAATAGAGCGGTGGAAACTAGATTATAGACAGCCGTGAAGGATAAACATAACTTACAAAATGACCTTTAGAAAGTATTTGAGTTTATTCGTTACATAAGAGGAGGAGGTTTACGTCGGAGATGTATTGAAAATTAACTTGCCCCATTAGAGAAACGATTGTTTCAAATTTCTCGACAATTCTGTAAAACAATAAGTGTTCTAAACAATGGTTTCTTGACGTATCCAGACTAGCAACGGTGTTGGATTAAAACACCAGCAAACTAGGCGCTTGCTTAGTGATTGGACGTTCGAAAAATGGCTAATATAAACGGAAATCTATATGAATTCTTGTAAGATTAAAATGACAAAATATTTCTCTGAAATTGTCCAAATACAGTCTGCATGTCTGACTTTCTTTCTTTCAATTGATTCATTTCATGTCTCTTTGTCTCTTTCTCTGCATCTAGCGCATCTAGATCAATATGTTTATCAGTTCAATTTTCTAAAAATAAGAAAAACTGAGTAGTGAAATTTAAAACTGTATTCATTTTACATTATAGAAACTGTTTTGTTATATGTTCGTTTTAAAAAGGATTCTAGACACATTAATTTCCTGTATTGCTGTCAAGTGAACGGTATACATATATAAAAACTGAAACATTTTCCTATTAAATGTTGATTGAATGCAATAGTTTTCATTTCAAATACAACGGTTTTGTTATCTTAATTTGAAAATTTTCTCAATCATAATTCTCATTGGTTAAAACTGAGAGAATAATATGAACTGCGCGAGAGAGTAAAATAAGGAGTGCGATCACCGTAAGTCACGTGATGTGAATATGAGAGAGAAACAAAGTGAAAGTACGGCCATGATTTAATGCGAGGAACAAAGAATCCTAGTAGTTCACGTAAGTAATCATACAGTATGTTGTCTTCGGACTTTTCCAATCCAATGTCTTGTTTCTACGGATTAGGTGAACATTAGAACATTAATAAAATCTTAAAAATTTGAAATTAATCCGTCACTATATAGTTAGAGTTCTATTTCACATCAGTTCTATTTCGGTAAATAAATAGAGAATCAGCTGGATCATATAGTCGCGATTCGTTTGTAAATCTACTTTGAAGTTCTATCTAAACGATAAATTGTTAATAATGTGGAAGATATATCTTTCATAGACAACAAAACAAGAGAAAATACACATAAAATTTATTATTAATTCTAAAATTCATCACTCTAATACATCACACACTCTAAACAAATTGACTAGATTGTTTTATACATTTGGACATTTAGCAGTTCGATTAGTTTCACCATAACCAATAAATTATTGCTACTCTTTGTTATTTTATATTGCTTTTTTGTGTTTGCTTTTGTAATTATTACAATAAAATAAATTAAAATAAAGAAAGAATCTTGAGCAAAATCCTGAATTGTTCATCGTTCATTTATAATGCCGATCCTGAATTGCCCGTATTACTTCCATCATTATTTCTTGCATTTTCTGCTTGTAGAGCTTGTTGTTGTTGTAAAAATTTAGCAGCTGCTGGAAATCCTTGTAAATCGAATCCTGGTGGTGCAACAATAGTAGCACTACCAGCTGTACCTTGCAAATATGCAATTAAACGTTTCATTTCTTCTAATGCATTTGCCTGCATTAATATGTAATTTTTTGCTAATAATAATGTAGCGATTTTCGATAATTTCCGTACAGATGGGGAATGTGCATATGGTATAACAGCCCTTAATTCATCTAATGCATCATTTAAATCGTGCATACGTCGCCGTTCACGTGCATTAATATTCAAACGGACGGATTTGCCTTGACGGTTTTTACCTTTTGTTGGATTCGTGTTTTGGGAATTCTGTTGGGTATTGCGGGAATGTTGAGGTCTGTAATTGATTAATAAAATGAATTAAAAAAAAATAACAATAATCAGGGAAAACTACCTATTAGAATCGCCTTGATCGGGATTGTTCTCATCAGACGGTGGTCCATGGCCCACATTCGGCTGGCATCCTTGGAAATAGAATCCACCAAGCCCTACAGCACCTAGTGGGGTACGTCTGCCGGGAATTTGACCCTCTTCGGTTGATGTGCCTGTGAAAGGGGTGAAATTTGTTTGATCTAAACAACCGCCACCCGATGAACTTGGACCACTGTTTGATGTACCACACTGAATTCAATTAAACAGTTTGATAAAATTAATTTTGTTATTATTATTATTATGATTGAAAGTGAAGCTTAACCGCTAGATAAGATACTTACTCCAGTTGGCCAACCCCAATTAGGGGCGGAATTTCCACGGAGCCATTGTGGAGATTGTGCTATTGTCCGGGAGATGGGGTGTATGGTAGGTTCA
The DNA here is from genome assembly GCA_037414755.1 of Lydus trimaculatus. Lineage (NCBI taxonomy): Eukaryota > Metazoa > Arthropoda > Insecta > Coleoptera > Meloidae > Lydus > Lydus trimaculatus. The sequence continues at coordinate 24,624 of JAZBGY010000356.1, read as the reverse complement.
TCACCTTCTGATGATGATTCACATTCAAATGACTTCATGTTTTTGTTCTTTCTTTTTTTTTTTTTTTGAATTCAAAATATATCGCACTTTTATTTAATTTTTGCAATTTGTTGGCACAAACGGTAGAAGATACACGACATTTATTCTTTTAGTTCTATGCTTGAAAAATATTATCTCACCTTCATTTCAATTAAAACAACTATTTCTGTTAATTTATTCAATTTATTTTCATTAATTAAAACATTAATAAGATTTACGAATTATCACTGTTTATTATTTTGTATTTTATTTATTTCGTATGTAGGTAACCACTTTGAATACTGATTAACTTTGGCACTAATATTGCTTGCTTATTTATCTCCAAGTTGGTTTCTTTATTTATTTTCCATGGGACAACTGAAGTTTACGGTTACGATTAAATAAATTTTAATGTAAACTAAACCGCTACAACACTGATGGTTGAAACTGGACGCGAAAAATTGACAGATGCGACCCCATTGAGAAAACACTAGGGGTGAGTCCCAGTGGCGTAGTAAACACCCCCCAAACACCAACAATCATTGACTGATCAATCCAGATAAATCCTGCTAGTTGAAATTAAGAACAAAACCCTTACTTGTTATTTATTTAAATCAAAAGCCATTATCGCTAAAATAACTGGAAGAAACTATATTGTAAATTAGGCACATTCGTAAAGGAACATGTGCTCTATTTATTTCCAATTAATTGTAAAAATGACAAAAATGCCACATGATTTCAAATACCAGAATTGCACATAATTGGTATATTTTGGTAACGCCACTGTCGAAATACTAAATTTGATTACACACCCCTCAACGATTGGGGTACAGGAAAGAACAAAAGAGGAAGCTGTCTCTATGGCAACAGGAATAGCTGAAATCCACCCCGATAAGTGCTGCCATTCTGAAAAACCACTATCAAACTTTTTACAGGAACCTGTTAGTTAATTATTAGAATTTTCTAAAATATTAATCAATAGAGAAAATATTATTTCAATTTATGATAAGATTCAGGAAGCATTGGTATTTAGATGAGTAAAAAAGTGCAATTTAATCAAAAAAAGTGATGTGTCAGAAGTGGGATTCGAACCCACGCCCTCAGAGAGGACCAGAACGCTCATTTAACCTGTAGCGATACAGGCAAGGAAACCTTGAGTCTGGCGCCTTAGACCGCTCGGCCATCCTGACAGCTGACTAAAAGTTTTCTGTCTTCCCACATGATAGTAAAGCCGACAGTAACCTTAAATGCAGCCTCCTTTATCGGTAAAAATTGAGTCATAATCTATTTTAAATTATTTACAAAACTGAGGAAAAAATATAAAAATAATTGTAGCAGTTTATCTTGTCCTCGACATTATTGCGTAATATATGTAACACCAGCGCTATCTGTTTGAACTACACTCAAACTCTAGTTTGGAGCATAATTTGATAGATGGCAGCAGCTACTATAGTTTCAAAGATTTGAAAATTTTATTAAATCTGGAAAGCAAACTGTTTAGCTTTCGTTTTGATTAAATGGGAAAATTATTTGAGTAAAAGATAATTTTGTATTTTATTATCATATTCTCAGCTGTAAATAGTTTATAAACATTCATATTAATTGAAGCTATCTTGTTGTTTTATTCATAGAACTCCAACAAATACACATTCTTCTCCTGAAGCTTATTATTTAGAATATTTAACTTTTCGCATTCTCTACAAATACGAATAGCTTTAGTCATTCAACTGTTTAAGTGGTGCTTGCTTGTATTTATTGTTTGCTACTGTCGTTGTTAGTGGTTTCTCTTGCTGCTTCTGCTTTCCTGCACTCTCCATTTAATGCCTTCATATAATAATGTTGTCTTTTTATATACATATACAGATATACGAATAAGTAAAATGCCTATTTAATGTTAACAATTTATTCAAAGTCCTATTCTGGGTCGTCTATGAATCGAGGGTGTTTAAGAACCAGGGCGTAGTCGTTTTGCTGCGCGTTTGATTGTTATATTGATCTTATGTTGCTAGGAGACCCACTCCATACAGCATCAACCAGTAGCTATGCCAGGTGTTGGACGTGAATTTTCCACCCAAACATACATATATACATATAACTTGTATATTAGAGAGACACATATGATAAAGTGGAAGAAAATAGATTACATATAACTATATACAAAGAGTTATATCTATATTTAGATAAAATATAGGATAAATAGCTGATAGATAGATAGAGATGATGTTAGGGATATGTTGGTCAAACCACCGAGATAACCAGTATTGTGCAACAGGACACATCCAGGACGGGATAATATGCCTTTTCAAGGGATTACTATCAATTAGCTTGTTTAATATATTTGAATAGTCAGGGACCAAACAACTAAAAACCTAACAGAGAACGTAAATTCGAGATAACAGACAGTTTGAGTATTTCTAATCGGTAATGGGTCTTGCAGCCATTTTACAATTAATAGAACTAATTTTGTATGTGTATTAATTATTTAAAACAAAAAGATTTAAAATAGAACAATAACAAAAGATGAAAAAAAAAAAATATTCCGGTACCGGGAATCGAACCCGAGCCTCCTGGGTGAAAGCCAGGTATCCTAGCCACTAGACCATACCGGATTACAATAACTTCTTCTTCAGCGACTGTGTAGACTGTTTATGTTCCTTTGGGCTAAAAATATAATATATATACAGTGGGACCTATGTATGCCTGTTTTTACCAATGATCAGATTTTATTGCTTCATCCAGAACAATATTCTTACAGTCAGTAAATGCAGCAAAGCAAGCCGTGTTGGTTAGGTCAAAATAGACAGACTGTAAAAGCAAGTCTTAATAATGTTTACGCATACAATTTGATCATTCCCCCACGTTCATTTTTATCTAAAATGACAGTGTTGATGAGCATGACATGACGATAAAACCATTTCATACATTTTTTTCTTCATTTATTTCGTTATATAACAGAAACTGCAAACTGTCGTGCCAATTTTCATCATATTATTACCAATCATGAGTCATTACTGTTAATAATACGATGAAAATTGGTATTTTCCCCGAAATGGATTCCCACAGGAATACGAATTCAGACCTATTTCTATTTGATCTCGATTTAAACAACAATAATTGTATTGTAACATCGAGTTCCCTATATAAGATGAATATTTCTGCAAAACTATTTCAACTATTTGTATGTGTGTGTGTGTGTGTACGTTTTTATAATGAAATAGTGGCTTGTAGCAAAATATGAACAAGGGATCACCGATTTTATCCCCTCTTGTTGATTTAAAAACAATCCAACATATCATTTGGGAGGGTTGGAAATTCTGCAATCAGCAGTGGACACACAACAACGACATAATAAATGCAAAATGCATGCACCCTTCGATTTTTCACTCCATCTCTTTTTATCTTTTATCGTTAAATTGAATAAAACTATTATTATATGAGAAAATTCTTTATTTTATTATTTTTTATAAAGACAACCACAATAAAATATCAATTATAACGTGTATTATTTTAATTCTAGAAAGAAAAAACTACAAAATTACTAATTAAAAATGTATATTCTACAGCTGACTTATCTTTAGGGAATTACCAACCCTACACATCCAACATACACTCGCTACCCCCTTAGAATGCTAATCGGTCTAGTTATAAATGCAGACTATTGTTTACGGTAGCCGTGGGCAAATTCAAAACTTTACCGTACAAAAACAATCTGATTATCAATAGCGGGAGGGATCGAAATTTCAATAAATAATAATAATAATAATTTGTAATTAGGCAAAAATCGAGACATAAAACACAACAAGTACGAAATTAATGAGAAGAGCGTTCCATATAAATTCAATTAAAAACTAGTAAAGATGGAGGAGGTGGTGGTTTATTGTTGGAAATCTAACAATACTAGCAGTAATGGTCGGGTAATGAAGTTAATGAAAAATTGATTATTCCCATATATCTCTATTTATAAATAAATCTTCTGCAATCTAAGCGTTGTTGGAAATAAATTATTAATTTATTAAAAGGAAATGTGAAGAAAGATGTAATTATTTGAAAGAATTTTAAAGTTAATAAAAGATAGATATAGAAAATAAATTACAGGAAAAGAGAAAGACAATAGGAAGGAAGAAGATGGATTGCTGCATCCCTAGATGGTTTCCATAGTGACGCTCCAGGATTGTGACGTCAGTGGATGTATCCTGCGACTAAAGGTGTGATTTGCGTTTACTATTGCTTGTAAAACAACAGGCATTCTATAGTAAAGTGTTCAAGTGTATATCATATGACAGGTATTTTTAATTGATAAACGATGAATAGAAAGGCTCATTATTTATAATTATTGTGATAATGTTAAATGAGGATGAAATTTTCTGAAAAACAATACTGGCACGATTGCTACACAGAGAGAAAGAGAGAGAGAGACAGAGAAAGTTGTGGTGATGGTGTTGTATAGATATATGTAACATCCAGGAATCATCATATATTTAATTTAAATCGAATGGAATTTCAAAGGGGTTGGTTGGGGCGTTGCCAGGGGTTGCTATCGCTAATTGGCAAACGGCTCCAACATAAAGCTCGTATGCATGAACAAACAAAATTGTTGATTGAACATAGCCGTTATATATGAGTTTATATAAATTTATTTGAATAAAAACAGCAATAATGTGTTATTTTACAATAATTAATGTCGATTTTGTAACTAAATCAACAAAACAAATCCATCTTTTTTTAAGTTTCTGGCTCTTTTTCATAAAAATTTCCTACAATAAAGCACGATGTTTCAATCAAAGATAACCTTTGGTGAGCAATGTGCAAATAGAGGGTTGTCCTCTCAGTACACTACAAGCAGCATTCTGACATAAAACGTCCTAAGGTCACGAAAGATAAGCTGATTGCGTAGATTGTTCAATACGACAGGAATTACTTTAGTGCTAGCGATTTTTATATATCTAGTGCAAAAAGTGTTATCGCACGTTTTGCATCAACTGTGCCTTTCCTAATCAATCTTGTGTGTCTTTAAATAAGCATCCAAACTGGTGGTAAAAGAAACTTCCTTGTAAAGTTGTAAATTTGGTAAACTCGTGTAGAGGTGGTGCTTTAAGTGCTACCTGTTGTGGCTTAAAAAAGTGTAAATAATTGAACTCAGTCATTAATTTTTCATAAATTCAATTTTTATAAGAACAAAGTCAGGAATAGATGTAGGAGTCGGTGGCAAACATAATTTAAGGTCCATTGTATTAGGATTAATTGAACTTTTAATTTGGAAATTACTCAGTGAAGTAGGACTGGCATATCATCAACAACTAGATTTTTTCTAAAAAGACAACACTACACATTTTGCAAATATTTGAAAGTCACATTCTGTTGTTTTCGTTGAAAATAATTGGAAATACCGTCATTTCAAAGTGTCAACTTATCTGTATTTTTCTACATTCCTTCGGTCTCTCTCCTCTACCATAGAGCTTGTGTTGTAATAACGTACGTGGAAAGCATTTATATTTTTGTATATGGATTATTTTTACAGATGAATAAAAGAAAATTACCTCCATTTTTTATTATTGTTTTTGTTTAACATGTAAGATGGAGATGTAAAATTTCAAGAGAGCTCTAACTTGCCAATTCAGAGAAGATCGTAAACGATTTTATTAGGTTCACTATTCTTTTCTAGGAGCTCATTGAGTGTTTATTCTGTAACAACGAGTTGCAATTCCATCGAATAACAGAATGGTAAAAATTCAAAAGAAGGATGGAGAATAAGGAAATGGATTTTTGAAAACACCAAACAACCATAAATAAGATGTACTTTAGCATAAAATCTACATAAAGTAGTTGTATTGGAACAAATGGTTATAATGCTGTAGTTTACAAATAAAATACCTCTTAAATTGTTAGTAAAAATTTTACTAAAATGATACTGAACCCTCGCAAAAGGTTACATTACGAAAATTGTCAATAGCAATCCCTTTGGACTAGAATCCAGTAAAAGCTCCCCAAAGGTTGGAGAAGTTCAAACAAATATAGATTTTTGAGTATTTTACAATTTTAATCAAAATTATTAGCCATTAATAAAGCTTATAGATGGAGTATTTATATTCTTTGTTAACGAGACAAAAATAATCAAATTTTTCATTTATTCTATCTTTATTCCTCCATCTCGTCCATCTTTATATGCGGGAGGTGTTCGTCGGGAACAGGGATGAGTTGCCCATAGCAACCGGTCGAGATCGTCTCACTTGCACTCATATCGAAGTGAGAAATTGTGATAAAACAACAAAGAAAAGTATAGTTGAATAGGGGTGGAGGGATATATGGTATATATAGCCCCCGGAGCAGCGATCAAGGTTACCATCATAT
>JAZBGY010000356.1:0-18223 GCA_037414755.1 Lydus trimaculatus | reverse complement strand
TATATGTATATAAAATTCACATATATATTTTAGTATAGATGTATGTACTGGAGGAGGAGAGAGCTTTTGAGCTTTACAGACTAAGTCCAGCTCATGCCTCCGGTGACCAATAAAAACTGCCACGCGTATAAATACAACCACATGTAAATACATTAATTTTGACGATTTTCCTCCACATTTTGCTTAGTTTTTTTTGCTCTGTATTCCAGATATTACCATAATTCCCTTCAATACACAAATCTAAATCAAAACAACAAATCAGCTTTTCAACCTTAAAAGTTCGTTCATTTCGAGTTTTATGTATTTGGAATTGTTTTTCCACATCTTCGGCCTTTTTTACGTCTCAAATTGATTGATTTTTTTACTGGATGTAAGAATCGGGACAAGTGAAACAACAAAAAAACAAAAAAAAAAAAACAGTCATCATCAAGACAGTGAAATGAGGAATTACTAATGATGGAGAAGAGGAAATCGAAAGCTGGTCAAGAGAAATCCAATTTAATGCTTTCGAAAGCTTTTTCTTTGCTTAATCGCAATTCAGCAACTGTTCCTGATAGATGATGACCCAACCCAAAATTAACAAGAATTATTTCCACTGCAGCTGTATGATGGTGTCGGTAATTTTTCTCGTTTATTTTTCCACATGTAGGTATTTGAATAATGGAAAAAAAATTAATGCAAATTCTAATTTATTTTCAATTTTGCATATATTTACATTACTGTTGCATTTTTTGTTTGTTTGTTGATTTTTGTAATTTTATAATGGGAAGTTTTTACAAAATTATTTGCTTTTATTTTGAATTCCCGCTAATAAAAATGGAGCGCATGCGTTATAAATCAATCGATGAACGCATATGCTGGGGGCAAATACAAACCCACCCCTGTTAAGAGCCAAACTACCACAGTTTCCCGACACTCCAACAAAGAACAGTTCTCTAATTACACCGGTGACTCACCATTTATAAATTTTTTTCTGATTTAATTTTAAAATTTTGGTGAATCTTTAAAAGTCTTTCTAAAATCGTTTTGTTAATATCATATTTTTTTTTTAAATTTTTTTCTCTTAATAAATTTATGGTGGTAAGTACAAGTGGTTGGTTGGTTCACTCATAAAACCGCAAAACGCAAAAAATTCAAATTGTGTTTTCTTTCCTAATGATTTTTTCTGAGTAATTTTTGTCTTCCAAATAATCATTGAGAAGCCGTTTTGGCATATACAATGACAATAGGATTAAAATACAAGTTTTCGGTGGTAGTATTACGAGTATAGTTGCCAAATTTCTCGCAAAACAAAATACACGCGCGTCCAATAGCGACGAATCGTCAAACTGTATATAAGGGTATGATGATTGCAGTGGGGATGGAGTAGGGGTGGTAAAGGGGTGAAAAGCTTGCGCATGGGGTGGAGAACGACATGACGCCCGCCGCGACGGCACAGATAGTGAGTAGACTGACTGGCGTCTACAGGTCTAGCGTGTATGTCTGACAGGTTTTGGGCTACTTTACACCAGGGTAAGTCATTATTATTATATAACCTTTCATAGTTTTTGGTGATTGTGTGGAGGTGGTGATATACGCGTAGGCACTTAGTCAATTACGACTGAATTGGAATTTTTTTGAAGGAAATTTTCAATTTATTTGCGATCAATTATAGTGCCTCGGCATAATTTTTTCCAAAAAAACCCCGAATTTCTAAATAATTTTTCGAGAAATTTGTACGGCTGTTGGTGGAATCTATCCATCGTACAACTGGAATATATCCTTGTAGCTGTGGAGTTTAAAATTCTAACAACGTGGTAATTTTTCGCTAATCAAGCAATTTTAACATCGGTTTACAATGATAAGATAAGCCTCCCTACAGTAAATCACCGTGTTCCAGATAAGGTAATGTTGTATAAAGCATCCAATATTCGTTTACCGATATAATTACTTTTAAGCTTTTATAAATTTTCCTATTTGTTTTTATTTCCGGAAAATCTTAGAATTTTCCTCGACCCATTTTACGTTTTGAAACCTATCTCAGACATCGGCGGTCTTTTGGCAAATTAAAGCCAGATCCTGCTGCAATATTGCATTAGAGTTTAGGTTATGTGTATTTCAATCGGCAATCACGTGGTTTCATGATCATTAAGAAAACTCCGGTTTATCGATTACCGCATGCGGTTAGCTGTTAAGAAGAGTTTATACTGTTATTAAATCGATCCTAATGTGATAGGTACGGAACTACTTTTATGTTATCTGCATTATTTATATCGTCACTACTCATTGATGTCTAGTGCAAAAATAATTAACGCGTTATTTTTGGAAAAAAAAAAAACACCCAGAAATAAAACTGAATTTTTGTGCTGTTTGTGCACACTACTTTGGATTTATAATAAGTTTATCCAACAAACTTTCTAGGCTCTAATAACAGCGAAAGCTCTCTTTTATGGTTTCTGTTGCCCATATATCGACATATCGTTTCAAAGGGTAGTTGTTGTTGTTGTCGTGACATTATCAAATTAGTAATTAGTCTCAATTTTAATTCTCTTGGTGGTTTCTAACGAAAAATTGAGGTTTTATCGATAATTGTGGTGAATTTTGGGAATTATACAAAAATTCCGTTTCTAGTTTTTTTTTTTTTTGAGTGATCAACTGAAAGTGGGCGTGGTTTACAAGTTTACAAAAATTGGTCATCATTGATTGGTTTCTATTTTGTTATTTAGATTTGTGAGATTTTCTACAGCTTCATCTTATATTCATCGTATTATTGGCGATTAGATTCTCAAACATTTCGTCATTATTTACATCCTGTCATAGGATAATGTAATTCGAACAACAATCTCTAACTTTGTTGGTGTTTTTCCTTTGGATTTTTAACAAAAAACATTTATTTTCAAACAGAATTAATTACATGATTGATATATTGTCGTCTATCGATTATTTTTATAAATAGAATAAATCATGTGCTTGCATGTGGACTATTTAACTTTAGATACTAATCATAGACTATATTGTTAGGATAAACGTAACAATAATTGCATTTTTCCAATATTATTTTTGGGTTTGTTTGATTGTTTCATATTTCTATTAACACATTTAGAATAAATACAACAAAAAAAACCCTTATAAATATTGTGCGTCATTTCTGGTATAGACAAATCTATAATTTACGAATCGATAGGTGAATTACCTTAACACGAAGTGCATACAAGTCGACTTCGTTTGTTTTTTTTTTTGCTTCTTCTAAAACTTCAACAAACTGATTTAAATTTAAAATTTGATACAGGAATTGAGCAAAATCACAACAGTTGATTCGTTAATAATGCAAAAAGGGGTGAAGTTGTATATAGTTGAAAAAATTTGGCACGTGCCTGAAGGAGGGGTTGTATTTGAATACGGTATAATGATTTTATTCAATTCATTATTTTATATAATTCACTTTTTTGTTGATAAATTTTTGTGAGAAACTTAATTATTATTTCTTTTTTCTAATAGTGGTAGTCGGTTGCTTGGAAACCCTTGATTGTAATAATAGCACCCTTAATTTATGTAATATTGATTTTAAAATTGCAAACACAACATTACGTTCTGTAATAACAATTATTATTGTTGTATTGGAATTATAAAACAATTTCCAACAGTTGTTTATTAATAACTTTTAGATTTGATAAACTTTCTGATAACATTAACAGTGATAATTGTTATAAAGTTTCATTCAATTAATATTCCTGTTATTGTTATTAATAGTTTTTGGATTAATAAATAAATACAATTGGCTACATGTAAATATTTAGAAAAAGTGATATGTTAGTCGTCGTATATCGACCAGAATGGAGAAACCGACACGTCGACATGGGGCCGTCGCGGCGCGATGACGTCACAATGTGCACGCTACAGTCACGTGTCGTAACAGCTGATAATGAACTACGTCTAGGTCGGTTTCTCTTTTATACATGCATTTTATATTATGTAAATACTATAAATTTTTAACAGTACTGTAGTAATAATATAGAGGACGTCAAAGATTTCACTAACAAAAGCAGGGGATTGTTATCAAAATTAGATCAGTTTCATTACTGTCACATACAATTCTAGATGATAACTTCATTATAATTTTATCAGAAAGATATTAGTTTTTTTTGGAAGCTCAGACGGTAGGAATACATCAGGAATCATCGAAAACATCCGATATGGTCTAGTGGCTAGGATACCTGGCTTTCACCCAGGAGGCTCGGGTTCGATTCCCGGTATCGGAATATTGTTTTTCTATTTTGAAATTTATGAAATTAAATGAACCTTACTGGTCCTGGAAGTTCAGCAGGAGAAACATTTTTATAATCCGATATGGTCTAGTGGCTAGGATACCTGGCTTTCACCCAGGAGGCTCGGGTTCGATTCCCGGTATCGGAAAATTGTCTTTTTCTTCAATGAAACAAGAAACAATAACACAGGAGTTCGTTGCTTATTTGTGTGTTTTCCCAGTTGCGAATGGGAAAGTCTGTTGTTTTGTATTGTTCACAGGCAAAGTGTAAATGCGGCAGTTTGGTGGTCGCTACATCAGATAGTTGGTTTTTTGATCATTTCTGTTTCTACAACGATTTCATTAAAATAAGGATATTAGTCGCGAATGCTCTGTGAGAGGAAGCTTTTATAATCCGATATGGTCTAGTGGCTAGGATACCTGGCTTTCACCCAGGAGGCTCGGGTTCGATTCCCGGTATCGGAATATACTATTTTTATCTATTTTTACAATTATAGTTGTTCCAGCGCTCTCAAGCATCGTGACGTGGAGGAAGGGGCACAGAATAGGATGGATAACGTACTTTCGGGTGGAGTGATGAAATGAGATGGGAATATGTATAGGCTCCACCTTACAAATGTTTATGTCGAGTAAAAACAATATAGTTAAATAAATACGTATAATTGTCCCTTGTGTATTGCATCTCTAATAACATTGCGTGATTTGAATTTATAAATTTTAAGCCTGAAAATGGATAGACTGTAACTGTAACATTACTATAAACATTCCAGAATAGAAAAATACACTTTACCAGAATGAAAAGCTTGGACTACGTTTTTGGTTTATTCTACATAATTATGGTAATGGCACATAATGGTGTAATTCAACGGAATTTGTCATTCTCCTAGTGTTCACTGTTGGCCTGTATGTCCAAATATACATTCATAAGGCACGCGGTGAATGCCAAGAGCAGACTGTTTTCAACATTATCACCATCATCTACGAAAAATATTTATTTCATAAAATATTTACAAATAATTGTTAATACATTTTAATTATGTTATTTAAATAATTGATTTGTTGTAATTACAAAAAGCCTTGTGTGTGTTGTTCTATGATTGTATTTGAAAAGTTATGATAGAAATGTGTGGAGATATCAATATGTCCCTAAATGTGCATTGCGCAAAACTAGAGGGTTCTTGTGTTGTATTGTATATAGGGGTAAGTTGAATGGGGTGCATGTTTTATCCCTAACTCACCCTCATATTTTAACTAGGGTATTTGATTAAAGATAGACGCGGCGACATTGCACTTGTAATATACATTGACGTACTAAACTTTTTTCTATCAACTCCTCTTTTTGTGTGTGTTTGCCATAACATTGTGAAGTTGACAAGAGAAAGTATTGACTCTGATAAATCAACAATTTCACATGACAGAGATCATACCGTTGAAAATAGAATTTATAAAGTTACATATTACTTCAAAATGAAATAACAGGAAAAAAAAATAACAAAACTAAGAGATCGACGCGAAACTAGCAAATGGGCTGTCAGACTTTCACCAAGTTTTATGTTCGTTCCATATTTTACCAGTTTTATGGCCTTCAGAAAGATTATCGACAAACTTTAGCTACGTTTTTTTGTTTAAATATCCTCTTAACGTTTTCTATTGGAAAATTCTTATCTTTGACGCCATTGTAGTGGAACAAATTTTATTAGAAAAAACATGGAAAATGGAGTGAAAATCGTGATTATATAACGTTTCTCGTATCAATCCAATAAAATCGAGTCCTATATTTCTAAAAACTATTCCGTTGTTAATTGCATGCTGTCAAATTGTATTTTAAAAACATTGTGATAGCTGTAGAATTATTTTGTTTTTTCTTCAACTGTCTTTATTATAGCGGAAATAATGTTCGATTCTCCTCTCGTGAACGTTAGATAAAACCCAATTTTCTCGACTCCTTTCCAGTGGACTACTTCCAATCCAGTATCTATTGTTTGTTAATAATAACATGGCATGTTACAGAAATAATTTCTACACTGTTGTTGCAAAGATTGTTTCACTTCTTTCTTTTTTTTTTTTGTCGCTGACAGATTCGTGTAAACAATTGATCTATAGATGAAATAATGTATTATTATTGTATACATATATATAGCTGAAATATCCATTATGTGCTAGAGCGGCGCTCGGTCCATCAGTCGGTCGCCGGTTGAAATCTGCGAGAGTGGAGAGGACCCCGGTTGCCATAGTTACACGATCGATAAACGCTCCTGCTGCTGAGCCTTTCATCATTTCCCAGGGAACGTGTGCCTGTTTCCCAGAGCTTTCCGTTCACACTCACACTCACACACAGACACAAATATAAGCAAATATCCATACATACATACAAACATTGGGATGGGCTGGACCTATTTTGGGACATATACACAAATTTTTCACAACATTTTTGATTAAACTTTAATAATTCTAAATGATTTTTTAAAAATTTCATTTGAACTAAACGACGAATACCTGGAGAAATAGTCTTTTTAAATAAATGATTGATATAGAATTTCACCACTGTTAAAGTGCATTTCATTTGATGTCCGACAATTCCTTCAAAGAAAAATATCGTCCACAAGGGATATTTTATAGCAGTCTGCTTGGAAGCTTCTGTTATAGTCTTACAATCAATAAATACAGTTCTTGTCAATTTATAGAATTGTGAAATAGATTAGAAATAATAAGTCAGCCTCAAATCAAGCGACAACCAAACAATATTATGATGAGGGGTAAACTTGAAAACCAAAGATAGTTGGGGTGGTAGTATTATTATTAAAACGACTACAATTTAGAGACGAAGCATGACGCGTTCACTTCTCTTCACACAATATCCCATAGGGAATAAAATGCTTGAAGGGTACTCATCAGCCTTCAGACAGACAGACATGGCCTTGATGCTGACATTGCCATCACCGACAATATTATAAAACCCTTCAAAACACCCCACGCGCTATTCAAATGAGAGTACGATCTCATCCCCTATACCAATGTTAAGTAGATACTAATACAAATACGAAACGTTTATTAGATTTACATGTTTAATTTGATGGATTCCTATATTTGACTCTCAAAATCTAGTTTCTATTTGTGAAAATGTTTACATAATTTTGGGGGGCCGAATTGGAACTGGAAAGTATTGATGAAAAAGGACCTAATAGTCTTTTTTGATGGTTTATATTAAATTTCAACAGACCGAAAGACGAATGTCTTTGGTTTTCATTTCACCAATTTTATGGGTTTACAGTTGATTTACGATCGCTTTCTGTAAGGAGCAAATACCTGGAATTATTGTTTACTTATTGCTTACGGATTTTGATAATGTGAGAAGTTGCAATGCATTTATTTGGTAAATAATTCAACAGAAATACAAAATAATTGTTCAAAAACAAATTTAGTAACTTAAAGTATGTCAAATAAATTATTTGAAGATAATTCCGTTCAATTTTTATTTATGAAATCAATATTGCCCGATGCATCTACCAGAATTGCAATACCAAAAACTCCTAAATTATTACGAAAATTTGGAATAAGCGCGCAGATATTGATAAAAACTTTTCTGAGATATTTATTTGAAAATTCGAATAACTGATAAAGTTATATAGCGTTTTGAAGTTGGCACGACAAACTAAGCTCGAACGATTATTAAAACTAGAAATGCGTTTTCCTTGGAATACAGTTTTTTATTTTTATTTCAATCGCTTATGGCCTGATCGATTTGAGATTTTAGCAGCAAGAAATAATTTTCTATTCGAAGTAATTCGAGTTTTACAATCATGTAGCCGCCTGGCGCATCCACCAATATTGCTACTATTTAAAGTGCATGAAATTTAAACAAACTGCGTTGATTGGTCACAAAGCGACAGAAATCCGAATATAATTTTAATTACATTTTTCTAAAGTTTCAATCCCAACAAAATTCCAGTCGATTGCAGAATAGTTCGTACATCTATTGAAATATTCTTTGTTGCCCATTGATAGTAGAACAATGTGGTGAAATGGAAGTGAAAACATTGATCATCTTTGTAATTTTTCTTTTTGTTACTCCGAAAACCATTGATTGAACTTTTATCGTTTTAGACTCATAAAAATTTCAATCAACACTATAAAATTCCAGTAGTGGTCGTATATTTGTCGAAAAGATCCTAATGTCAAGCTTGTACGTTTTCCATTGCAACTTTCATGAATTTTCTACTGCAAAAGTGGAACAAATTCAACAACTTTTGTGTTATAATATTTGTTGAATAAACAACTTCTCAAAGAAGATAGAAATTCACATTTCTGGCATGATTATTATGAAGTCTATTTCCCAACAAGCTGATTCTACTTAATTATAATCAGAGATAACAAAGAAAATTTCTCTCTAAATCTTAACCAAACGCATTTTGTTGAATGATTGATAAGAAATTGGATTGTTTAGCAATCTCAGGGATGCTGTTACCTACCTGTAAATCCATAGAGATGATTATCAAGATGTTAACAAAGAAAAAGTAATAAGCTTTATATTTTTAATATTTATTTTATTTCGTCTCCGACATACTAATTTCGTATTCATTAAAATTTCATTAAATCCTCCAAGGATTTTCTTCTATTTAAACTTTTATAAATTATGCTTTTATCCACGATTAAAGCGGAAAGTTAGACAGAACTCAATTTCAAATCGTGTTTTTATTTCGATAAAATACGATATTCTAGTATTATGTCTTTGTGTCAAGTTTCGCATTTTTATAAATATACACCAATTAAGATGGAATCAAAGAAAAACGAATCGACAAAGGGTAGAAAACGTATTTTTAAAACTACTGATTGTTCCTTAGATGAAATCCGAAGCTAATTCCAAGTGAATCATATTACTAACAACGTTCTGTTTTGGTAAAACACAATAGATCAGCATTATTGGATAATGTAGGTTTGTTTCAGCTATACAATAGAAAAACGTATTGTGTAAATCGAGATAAGGCAATAATGCAGGAATAAAATGTCTGGAATGTAATAGATTTCCAGAAAGTTCAAGGACAATTCTTGTAGGATGAGATTACGTCATTTTTGTCGGTTGTAATCCTCGATAAGGGTTGGTTACGAGGCGTGGTGACAACTCCTATATCCTGATCCTTGTTGTTACGTAGCTATAACGTTTACAATGCAACATTATTATTACTATTATTATGTGCAATTCTATAATAAAATTTTTATTTTCACTAACTCTATCTAGTTTCGAAATTTATCTTCATATTTCATGCTTTGTTTTATAATTGATCTCAATACTGCCAAGGATGATAAAATATCTTGATTGTTAGATCGTTTCTAAGCTTGTTATTAACGGAAAATCCATAACAAAGTTGATAAAAAGGCACAACTATTACAACCATCCGAACACTTTCATATTTGAATCGAAGTTCCTCTAAACAAATGATCTTCCTTCTGCTTTTTGCACGTTCTTTTTCTGTTAGAAAAATTTGATATTCAACACCATAAGAATGTTGGACTATTTCTAGAATTGATAAGAACAATTCTCATGAACATAATAAAATTCTCCATTAACTAATGGAATTAATCTATTTGGCAACTTGTGGGTAGCTTCAATTAAGTGAAATCCTTGTAAAATTACTTGTACCCTAGCTAGTTTCATTATTTAATGTGTTGTAGAAAGTTGCCAACAGACGTTACCATTTTGGTAGGAGCAAATATGATCTAAGACAAGGGAGAAAATCAATTTGATTCCTTTAGTCTAGTTATTGGTTATTGGGGTTTTAGCAAATGGTACAGATGTGCTAATGTCGTAAATTGCTTCGAAATTTTTATAAATTTCATATACGTTTTTATTAGTTTGATAGTAACTCTTGTTGGCATTCAAATTTTCATAGCAAACATACGTTGAGCAAGTGTAAACAATTGAATTGTTTTCCTAAGGGACATTATGACCGCTCGAAAGACAAATAAGGGATATTCATCCTTAAAGCAAGAATAATGATTGTTTTTATTCTAGCGTCGGCATGTCATTTATCTCCGTTAGTTGGCGACATTTGTTACATAGAAATATATTTCGGCTATCATATTTTTCTAAGTTATTATCCATATTTATGTAAGATCGTGTATGATAAAACAAATTTTGTTTGACCAACCTGATGTTAGGACGTTAAGAGTTATAATCTTCCAAATACTCCTATGAGAAAGCTAATTTGTTTTTGTTAAAGAGTAGCAGATTAACTGAATATGTTACATTTTGAGAGGTTAGTCAAGTTGAATTTGGTTCACTGTATGTGACCGTAGCAGCGAAACTTATCCATCGTTTCTCGTCCGTTAACTTGCATATAAAACAGAGGATATAGAGCAGAATGAACAAAATGTCCATGAGTGCTAATTTTTTTGCGGTTACTTTTTTTCTACGATTCTTCAAATGGAAATCAGGATATAAGTCGAAAGAGTAATTGTGGATAATAAATTGTCCGGTGACAATTTTATTTTTGTAATCAGTATCATAGTTTTGATATGAAGCAAACAAATCTGCATTTATGCAATTTTTCTTTAAACTGATCGAAATCAATCAACAAGTCAAATGCAAATAATGACGATAATAATGCCAATCTTGCATTATCATCATCTTGCCATTGTTGAGCAAAGTTTTCAGCTAATTTAGTCTGATTGACGTCCAGACGATCTAAATTGCATGCCAAATAGTTTCCAGTAGTGTTTATTCGAAAAAATATTCACCTGACCGTTGAGTGTTGATAATAGTAGGTGCTGAACTGTTGCCGCCTCCCTATTACAACCATCACGCAGCATCCACCCGAAATAGCGGGGCGTTTTCGACTAGCGGGGTGTTCGGCGGGGGGATGTAAAACATCGATCTCGGCCCGTAACCCTAGCAACCGCATAGAGGTATTAGGTTAAGACGTTAGTAACATAATGCCGACTTCCGGTGCTTCTTATAACATTTAATGGGATCAAGGAAATTCTAAAGAATTTTTACAGGCTTAACGATGTTTGCACACGACACGTCCCAAAGCTGCCTCAGCCCGGCTAAATTAAAAAGACCGAATTAAAATTAAAGAAACGAAAGAGATGGATGCAGCTACAGCAGGAGACAACAGAGAGTCAATGGTGGGAAAACTAAATAAATTCAAACCTAACACGAAGACAAAGAGTTATGGTTGGTGATATTTTTTTATCATGGTAAATGGTAGTTGTGTCAGTTAAAATTAATAAGTCACAGTCAGTGCAGAATAAGGGAGAAACAAGGGAAAAACTGGGTTAATTAATGAAGTGCCATTAGTTATTATTATAATGTCTTATGAAGCGTTATTGTAGAAAGATAAAATGGACCGTTAGTTTTAAATTCATAATCTCAAATTCGTTTAAGTTGTTTTTTTGCCATTTGTATTTCTCCTATAAGATGGAAAATTGATGAAACAAAACAACAACAAAAAAATAACGAATACACAATCTCTCAAAGTAAAAGATGAATGTTTTACCTTCATTAATAATGCATGCCATAAATTTAGGTATTTTAAATCTCCTGAAATTTCTCCAGGGAGACGCTGCTAACGTAAGATCAAACGTATGCAATTTTATTAGTTGTAAGATGAAAATTGAACAATATAATGATAGAAAATGAGCATCGTTATCTTTACACTCAAAGATGTTTGATTTGAGTAAAAAGTAAAGGAAAATATTGAGAGTCTTTTGATGTAAAATGAACGGTAAACCATTAGGGTAGCTAGAAACCTTTCAAAGATTTAATAAACGTCTCCATAAACCAACCTAGTGATTTTTTACATCACCCGGTCATAATTTTCCAGCATAAATTCACCAAAATAATGATTTCTTATCTTTGAAACTTTATATCGATAGATCAATGATAGGTTTTTGTCGAAATCATTGAGTGCCACCAGTTGTTAATGTCAATAAAATCAGCAGGAACTATCGGACAACACAACAAACATATAGATACAACTAAATACACACATCAGCAGGATGTCGTTAAGATTACGTTACGGTTCATTGTCAGTTGAATTTATGTAGTTAGAGTGACTATTACTGAAGGAATTTATCACTACTTATACGGAACCTAATTTCTTGCGTTGTGGCGATGGATGCTACTGGTAAATTAGGTTTCCAACAGCCATCAATCATCTGAGACGTGAGTTACGGAAGAATGGGGGTGGTTTTAAATATTGAATAGAAACAATAAACGACATTTACAGTCAAATGGTTTTAAGAAAAATCTGAGCAATTCAAATCAACAATTTGCTCAGCATAAGGGGTAGTTGTGCTATTTTGGATTATTCTCGACTCTCTGGAGAAGAATTTAATTTTAATTGAAACATACTATTAATTCCTAGCGTCTTTACAGTGAAATCTTATTACTATTACATACAGAAAACAATTGTACGAAGATTATTGGAGAATTTCTATTTAAAATTCGTGGGGTGAGACTTATGTTAAGCTTTCATTAGAGGTGCAATGGAAAATAATTAAATAAAATAACGACGTTCTTTTGTAAACTTTATGAAGTCTTAAGAAAATACAGAAAAAGCAGGGAAAGCTCGTTCATTATTGTTAAATGAATAAATTACAAAGTTTTGAAAATACAAATGAATTTTATTTTAAACGAATATTAATGTTACAAATTTTATAGATGTACAATAACTAACTATCTATGGAAAGATCATCCATTTATATGTTTAAAATATTTACTTTACGCTGATAAGATGTTGTCTTTAATTATAACAAATACTTTGAACGTTCTTAATGGTTAGTTATTTTATAAAAGTTTCACAAAAGCAAACTGAAGAAAAATAAAAGTTTTAACGTCAAGATAAAAAAATAAGAATGTGTAGACTGCAGATTGGAAATTTCGTTTTTGTTTTGTTATTTTTTTGTCTTTTCTTCTAAAACTGAACCCGACTATTTATAATTTAGTGTGGGAAACTTGTTGTGAAGAAATAAAACAAAAAATAAAATAAACTTTCTCTACAAACTTGATAAATAAGGTAACATTTGTAAAAGACAGGGCTCTTATGACACAATTCAAAAGCAAGATTATAACAAATAGCTTTCATCAACTGAAATATAGCAAGATTATAATGAAATATTGAATAAAGTCGTCTATTTTTGTGATCAATCGATTTTCCGATCGTTAAAAACAACATTAAATTATTCCGATAAAAAAGAATCATTTGATTCTGTCAATGTACAACGCATTGAAATCTCCATCATTTCATTATTAAACGTCAACAATTTCACCCTCTTCTAGCATACTCAATTACATTCTAAAAAAAAATGTAGTTTTCTTTTTCCTCAAATAGAATGAAACACAAATTTTGTTAGTGTGGTAGTAATTAATTTCTGAACGACAACTCGGAAAACGATTAAACAGGACAACTTTTCAGTCCTGAAAGTAAGAATGAGACAGATAGAATTGAAAAGGGAGGATATAAACATAGCTTTGTGATTGCGGAAAAGCTCCGCTAGAGGGCGTGGCCGATGCCCGGGCGTGGGCGGCACACTGTCTCGCAGCAGCTGGTTACTATAGAAACAACCCCAGCCACCCGGTTCTAGATATTGATCTGGTGATGGTAGATGAGGGAATCGCTCTTTTCCTCTCTCTGTACACCGCCACCAGGCATAAAGGGGATGATGCTGTCTAGTGGTGGTGGTGGTAGCAGTGGTGGTGGTAGTGGTGGTGGTGGTAGTGTTGTTGGCGATCGTCGTCGCCGAAAAATTGCATCAACCTCAAAATAACAGCACAAGCTTCCTTTACACATATTATACAACAACATAGAAGGGGGTGAGACTTCATTCTTTGGTCGTTAGGAGGCATTTTCTTTGGCGGTTTCCGACCGTCGCAAGATTAATTTGCTGGTAGCGATACTTATCGGACCTTTCTATAAGATAACAGTAATCGTTTTGTAAAAGGCGATTGATGGAAAATTAAAATCAGAATCTATTGAGATATTTTTAGAATTCCATCATGTAAATCCAAAGTAGGACAACGGAACTGGCATGAATAAAATCTGTTTGAAAACTACGCAATAAAGGGAAATTCTATGGAAATATGCTTACACAAGAACTTACATAAGAAAGACAACAAAAAAAAAACATTATTATTCTTGGAATACACATTTAAAATTTCAAATATATTAAGAATTAAATAAAATAGCACAGAAAAAGGAGAATATAGACAAAAACAAGAGCCACCCCAATTTTTCTTATCATCATCACTGTGATAACTGACACAACATTGCAACACCTCGCATTATCCAATGTTCTGATGGTTTACAGCTTTCTATCGGTAATGTCATTGCGATAACAAAGTTAGTTGAGTGTCCTGTTGTTGACAAGACACCACGCCTTTCTGATGTCTTATAAACA
This sequence comes from Lydus trimaculatus, assembly GCA_037414755.1. Taxonomy (NCBI): domain Eukaryota; kingdom Metazoa; phylum Arthropoda; class Insecta; order Coleoptera; family Meloidae; genus Lydus; species Lydus trimaculatus. The sequence continues at coordinate 3,582 of JAZBGY010000356.1, read as the reverse complement.
GGACATGTGTATGTCATTCTTTCTACCAGATCGACTCTTTTCAATGGTTTCAACCAGATCTATAACAAACACAACGTTATTGTATTCCATAGAATCATCAAGTATCACTCACATGCGGTACAATATCATATAAAACTTTCGGTAATGATTCATCTAAAGTCATTTTATCATTATTCCAACGGGCACCATCAAGGAATAAACCGTAAATTATCACACCATCATCAGGAGGTTTGTTGATTTTTGTTGTTTTTAAAACCTGAAATTTTTTGTTGGAAATAAGCGAAATGTAAACACAACAAATATAGGGAGAATCAACAGACTTCATAATCAAATGTAAGCAAATCGATAGGGATGCGGTATTTCCGAGCATAATTTTGTTGAGCTCCAGTCAGGAAAGCTTGTGTAAAAAAGAAACCCGATAACCAAAATGTTGTCGGTGGACCTTCATCAAACCATTTCTATAATAACAAAATATTCATATAATGTTTGTTTTATATCATTTTTTTTTTCTAAAAAATAAACCTGTAAGAATGATAAACGTTGTAAAAAATCTAAAATATAACTTCCCAACGGTTTCAAACTAGGATATGATTTCTTTTGCCATGCTACCGGAATTTTTCCGGTCAACATACTGTTGTAGAGCTTCTCCAAATCAACAGACATTACAATTAATCCTTTAATAGCTTTTTGAATATTCATTAAACTATTTCGAATTTCCGTTAATAAATTATTGAAACGATTCATCTCCTGCACAAGAACAGTATTCATACTTTGCATATACGAAGTTGGATATTTTTCTAATGCAGCATCATAATTGAAATTCCCAGGAAGTCGTTGTAAGATATCTGTTGTTATTTCGAATACTGTAGTATCGGACGATTTCACAGTTCCGCCTCCAGCTGCAGTGTCCTTTATTATAAATTCAAATACAACTATTAAATCAAGATAATTGGGATTTACAGTCTTACCATCTTATCTATAAGTTGCTAATGAAGATGTAAAATATTGATAAGTAAATAAAAAAGGCTGGAATTTTGTTACGAGAGAAAGATTACTTACCGATAATTGAACACGATCCTAAATAAAGCATTAGAATCAAGAAGTAAAGTTAAACTACACAGTATCAGAAAATTATCAGTTGCAACTAATACTTACCGTTCGATCCTACAGAAAAGCAAGAAACAATTACAGTGGGAAAGTTTAATATAAGTTTTAAGTTTTGGTTAGAAATCTAGTATTATACAGAAGTCGCCCTCCAATATAAATACGGTTTAGTCTGGTTCCAGACAGACCACATAAAACGGCGGCCACTATATATAGACAACAACAGCTTGTGTCAAGTATACCTGTGTTAGAAGTATTGACGATAGTAAGAGCTCAGTTTCTTGTTGATCTTTCATAATATCAGAATTCTCATTCATTCCGAAAACCTCAGGATGTGTTGTTAGTGGTAGTGATTTTGTATATTCCATAAAGCCCTCATATTTATTCTTATCAGGACAATGATATTTCCCTGAGAATTGATTTATGTCTTAGACGAAGCTTTGTCGTCTTTTTTTTATAAAAAAATTTTTATACCTGTGGGATCGAAAGCATATTCACTAGTTTCGACAAGTTCATGGCAATAAAACTTCTTTAGTATTGTCGAGAGAGTTCTACGGTCCCAATCGTCCGTTACACGACCACCATAGTTGCATTCACCCGTCAAATATAATAATGCTTCATATTGAATATCCTATGATTTTCAATTCAAATCACTAATAGCAGAAATAATTATGGTAAATTAGAAAAACTTACCTCATACTCATTTAGAAACATTTGCAATTGCATTGCACTGATTCTTAAGTCGGTTTCATTGAATTCGTAAGGAATATTCCAACCTAAAGGTCCAAATTTCCGTCGTTCTTGAACCACAGCATGAAAGAAACATAAACCGTAAAGTAATTTCTTGAATTCAGCTCCTTGTTTGCACTTTTCAAACCACTCAATATTTGATATTGGATCACTCAGATATGATCTTAGAATATTCGCTTTTAAATTCTTTGGTGGTTCATTTGTCATTTTCACACTATTCTGTAGAACTGATATTGGAAAATATTCGCTTGGATATGAAGTCAACCATAAACGAAAATCAGGGTGTGTAGTATCTGTTGATAAATTCTCACAAATCTAAATCGAAATTTATTTTAATCAAATTGTGGGTGTATCTTGAAATCGAAATCGAATTACTCTTTCTAATGTTGGCATGAAACTTTTCGCTAGATGACAATTTTGAAGAACTACCCAACTTCCTCTTTGTAATCCTTCATCAATTAAACGTACAGCTATAGGTCCCTGTCCTTGTCCGAGTGATAAGGCGGATAAATTTCGAGCACCAAATCCTTGACTATCGGCAAATTTCAACAAAATTGTTGTCGGATCCGTTCCGGGTGTTAAAATAAATATTAAAGGAACAACACAACGGGAATCATTGTAGGAGGAAAGCAAATCGAAAGGTGGTGGCTCGATGAATTTCTTTCCCATATTTGCTGAAAACATTTCCGTAAATAATACATTTCCAAAATTTAATATCAATCAACCAACCGACTACAAAATCTTGTATTGCAGGAATGATTTTATCATAACGTATACAACGCAGGATCAATAATTTTTGAAATTGTGTTAAATTTGATTCAAATGGTTCTGGTAGAAGCACCTTATGCGGTTCGGCAGAATCGAAGATCTGCTTCCATTTACTTAAATTTTTACCAAAACTATCTTTGATGCCACTGGAAGTAAAGTGTAAGTTGTAGAATTGATTATCATTGTATTTTTGTTATTTTTACCGAAAAACTGGATAATCATCAAGACGACATAGTTCATCCCAGGATTTTGCCCCCAACCAATCAGATGGATTAACATTTGGATTATCTAAGCCGACACCACCAGTTAATAGAAACATCCATTCGGACATATCGATTAAATTTTTATTTTTCAATAAGTTTATTGTTAATAAAAGTGAAAATAATAGTTTGTCTTTTTCGAATAAACTCCGGCATATATTTACATATAAAGAATAAGTGACATATTCCCTTAAAATCTCTAATCTTTGTTGAACATCATCAACTCTATCAGTGTTATCAATAGCCGATTTAAATAAATTCATGAACCATTCCAACGAGTATTGATACATTGGATCAATATTAGCTAAATCAGCTACAAAAGTTTTAAATTGTTTATTTTAAATCTGTTTTAAAATTTTATTAAATTACCAATTGTAAAAAATAAAATTGTTGAATGTATAGCGATCGGAACATAAGACATTCTTGCTGTATTTATTTGTTTTTCAGTAATTTCAGAGACTGCTTGTTTGGCAGCAATATCATTTGCTAAAATTTTCGAAGTACTTAGAATTTGTACAGCAGTTTCATTTTCTAAAATATTGCCCTCAGATGTACTGAGAACTTCTAGAATTTTAGCTTCAAGTTCTTTAAGTTGTCTGAAATTAATTATTTTGAAATTTACATTCTTTATTTGATAAATTGAAATTAAAACTTTTTATTTTCAGCTCCTTGTACGACTAATGAATTCCTTTCAGCTTCA